>CM041780.1:97300205-97425811 GCA_023374045.1 Limonium bicolor
TGTTTTGATTTGAACAAGTGAGCAAGATTTTACAAGAGATCAAAGAGGATTTTAATGGAGGTGGTGTGGTATTACCGTGGAAGAGAAGGAAGAAGAGGGGTGTGGAGCCGTGTGAACAAGGAAGGAAATGAGAGAATGAGATAGAATTTGCTTTTGAAGATATTTATACTTTATTAAGTAAAAAGTAGTTTGTTTACTTATCATTACTTACTTAATACATTAATAAGAGAGTGGTGAGTCACCACACTTAAGAAAACCGGCCCCCATTTATACTTAGGGGTAATATAGTCTTTATTTGTCAATTTAATTACTTATACAAACATATGTTACAAAATAGCTTATAAAAATCACTATTCATGAAAACAAGGCACATAGAAGTGAAATTTTTGATTTCCCATTAATATAGACATCCAATGTGATATTATATAGTACACATATATATTTAAGAGTAATGATGGACATCTAGCCACTCAAAACTCATTTACAAGACAATTTTTTCAAAAATGTGCTTTAAGACTCCTTAAAGCACATTTTGTGTTTAAACTTGTTTTCTAGCTTGGTTTTCTTTGGTAATTGGTTTAATATGTTCATTAGTGTATAAATGAGGTCTTGGTAAGTTCATTAGGTCTTAACCAAGTTTATCCCAAGCTTAGAGCACATTTGGCTCTTATTGACTTTAAAGCACATTTTGTGTTTCTTTTTTTTTTAGATTTGTTTACTAATGTTTCTAAGACTCTTTTTAGTCTTAATACACCATATTTAAGTGTTTATACAATATATTAAGGTTTGGGGTATTTCAGTGAGCCGAAAATTTATATGTATTTTGGGACATTTATGTGTAATTTATTTTGTGAGCAAATGTTTGTAAGAAGGCCATGTATTTTAGGCCATTTTATTTATGCATTTACAAGCTTTTAATTAAGTTTAAGTAGTATAAATGCATTACCGAAAATAAATGGGTATTAGGTGTAATTAAATTAAATTTGGGGGCTTTAGAATAATAAGGCCGAAAATGAGAGGTAAAATGGAGTTAAAATAAAGTTTATAAGATTTTATAAAGTTTTGGGGTTAAATGGTAATATTTGAAAAGTATGGGTACAAACCGTGAATAAAGGAAATTAATGGTCAAGGAATATTAAGGTGGTCAACCTTGACCATATGATAGGTTTTGACCAAATTAAATAAGTTAAATAACTTATTTAGGTGTTATAATAAGATAAGTATCTTGAGGTAATGTTTCATAACATATGTGGTAAATATGTTATTACCGAAAATAATGGGTGTAAATGGTATTTTAAACACCCATGGGCTATTAGGAATTTTTAGGAATTTATTTGGTGGATTTTGGAATTAAAATGAACTATATATGTATAATATATAGTTTATTATGTCATTATGACACCTTCGAGAAATATAGATGGTGGAATGGTAAATACCAAGAGTATATGGGTTAATAAGGATATTTATAACCCTTTGGTGGAATTTGGAGACTTTTAGAATTGTATAAGAGTATTTAATAAGATATGCGTATAATATATGGTTTAATGATTATAAAACTATATGTTATAAATAGGGCCAAATGGCAATTATAAAACAGCACAAGGGCTGTTCGGAATTTACAAAAATAACCATAGGTTATGCTCTTTTATAAGTTAGAAATGTTATATTAAATGGAATATATAACATGGTATGATTTAAGGGGTGATTTTGTAAATTAAGGAAACTATGGTTTATGGAAAAGAATAAGATTTTCTTATGGTGCCTAAGAGACAATAATAAATAGTTTTGTATAAAACTATAGGTTATAAGTTAGGGAAATAAAAATATCATATCAAATGATATTAGAATATGGTATAACATTACATAAGGTTATGTGGTCAAACGGAATTTAATAAAGTTAAGAGCTATACCGAGTTAATAAGAGTTGAAAGATGAATTTTAGACTAAGGTCTATAATGTTATAAATGTTATGACAATGATATGGTTTAGATGGAATTAATATAAGGAAGGGTACTCACATAAAATAATGTGACAAACTATAAATAAATGGGATTTATAAACTAAGGTGTTTATGGAATAAACCTTAGGAGTTGTAAATGTACAACATAAAATGTTACATAATATTAGGATAACAATCTTAATATAAGTTGTACAATACAATACAACTAATGGGAATAATCATCTAACATAAGATGATAAAATGTAACATATGATATAAGAGTTTATTAAACTCATGGGAATTACCTACGTGGTAAATATATACATACACAAGGATAATGTATATAAGGTGGATATATTTTGGTTGGAAACCATATGATTTAATGGTGGTGGTTATTTAAAAAAAATATATATATAGTTATGAACTATAAGTTATGAGTTTTGGACACAATACAAAAAAAAATAATGTACTACAATCATGCATGAATACATGCAACTATAGGTTACGTACCTAAACTAGATGTGGATAAGATTAAAAGAAATATAAGGAATTAAACTTAACAGTTGAAATAGTTTTGACGTACGCGTTTTAAGTAACAAAGCCGACTGTTTTAGAAAAACCTGTAACAAACAACTGTAGAAAACAGGGGTGAACTGTCGGGGTTACTTATAATTCGGAAATACCAGATGTAGTTAGCCATGGAGACTGACTTATAGTTTTATTACCGTTTAGAGTATACTTCTGACAAGGACGCTTGACGAGCTAACGGACTACACGGAGCGTAGGATCTTGCTGATTCATACTCCACCGTAATACAGTCAGGGTGGACGGTATGTAAAGGGGTTTGATCCGAGTTGTCCTAAGGTTGCTCCTTGGGCTCGGATTTGGTTGATACAACTTGTTTGTTGTTATGTGTCTCTGATTGTCTCTGAGGGCTTCCTCAGTTCAGACATCTGTGTGATCTGTGATACGATTGTTTGTCTGAATGTGATAATTAATATGCATGAACTGTATATTTATAGCTGCTTATTATTTACTGTTGTTGAGTTAACAGTATTGGTTCGTATATATGAACCTATATATAAAACGAGCTAGCGGCTATGGTGCTATCTTATATGAAATATAAGGAACGTCAGAAAAACGTTGTAGCACTAAGATAATAAGATATACATATTTTCTGAGACTTTTATACGGAGCATTGTCCTTTCTATACGCCGCTCTCGTATCTAACACTGGATCCCGAGTTTACAGACTCCGGATTGGACTAATGACCTTGGTCTGCTGTGTTAGGAAAAAAATGGTAATGTGATGCGATGCGATGGTATAATTAATTAATTAATGGAATGGAAGTAAAGCCAAGAGGATGTGGCTCTTGGTGCGCGCTGTGATCACAAAAACGATACCAGGATGTCCGCGTACGGGTCCGTAAGTATCAAGAAAATTTCCCGTGAGCTAGAATGGCTCGTTGGTCGGAGACTCTACCGTTGGAGTGGCTACTGCCGTGGGTGGCCCGCCATAATATATGGGTAACTAGAGACATGTCGTTTTAACGAGACATTGTCACTAGGTATAACTGAACAACTAAAACAATTGAGGTTTATACAGTGGCGAACAATACCATGGACGAGACTTAATACTTATTTATTATTATCGTTGTTTCGCTTTGTTGTTCATTGGTTATACTTGTGGTTATTTATTATGTGTTGATGGTTGGATGGAGCCTACAAGGCTAAGGTAAATTAAATATGAAAACTGTACGCTACGGCGATTGTACATTGTACATTATATTGTTACTACTCGATACGTCCGATATATAAATGTTGTATGGAATAATAAATGAATGTTTGGATTGGATGGATGGTTAAATGTTTATGGATATTTGGATGGTTGATTATGTATATTATACATTTATGCTTCAGTTTTGATTATAACTGAAAAAGGGAAAAGCATGAAACCGACCTAATAATAAGATGGTTAAAATGGCAAGTGACCATTAGGGTCCAGGCCCGGCATACTCAGCGTCTATCGCTGATACTACACCATTTCAGGTTGTTGATCATTGTCGGAGCTGAAGAGCAGGAACAGGGTAATTGGAGATGTTGTATAGTAATGAAGATGGTGTATGGTCTTATGGTAAGGTTATGTATTTTTCAGGTTGGGTAGACGCTCACTTGTCGATGTTTATGGTTATGGACTTAGTATGATGTATAGGAGTTTCTCGTTATCATTGCGGTTAGCAGTTTATTTGTATCGGAAGTTGGATGTAGTTTGGCTGCGTTGCTCGCATGGCGAGTAACGGCGGTGACACCCGAGTGAGTTTTGTAATTGTTATTTATTTTTCCGCTGCGAGACGATTTATTTATTGCTATGTGAGATATTATATCGTGATTATGGAGAGGGATGTTACAAAGCCCCTCACTGTTTACTACGTCCCTTTTGGGACAGGGGATATACAACCCCTCACTGTTACCATTGAAGACGCACGCACGTCGAAACGACAAGACCCAGCTCATGGATGAAACGATATCCAGAGTCAAAAGAAGAATTTCCAAGATTGTCCTCTCCATATTCCCACTAGATCACTAACTACCTAGGGCAATACTAAAACACTCAGTCCTACAGAGTGCAGAAGCGTAAACCCTAAGCAGTTAATGTCTAATAGAACACCAAATAGAAGGAAACCAATACCCATGTAAGTTTCACATTCAAGGCTCAGTTAGTCACACAAGCTGAGTTAGTCACACAACCATTTCCTTTTTGAAACCTTTAGCTCAAATAGCTTTGTCACAAACATCCTGTAAGTCTTTTAGCAAAGCATAAGAGTACGTGAAATCGTTACCTGGTATGTTGAAGGGTGAAGAAGAGTAAATAACTTTGAGTGAGTGTTCCCCCAATAGTAACCTATAATTAAGGTGTTCCAAGTGTCGATTAGTTAAGGGACTTATAAACTAAACAACCTTCCATTCTTACTAATTTATAGTTTCAGGTTTAGCGTTACTCTCTCACAAAGGTTTGGGCTTGATTTTGTCAATTAAATCCTTTGTTAGGCCCATTTCGTTTTATTTGGAATGATTTAGGATTTAGCCCTGAGAGTGGCCCAAACTCTCTTTGAATTGTTTAAGTGGGCTTTTGGAGTTCATAACTTGGGCTCAGTAGGTTAGGCCAAGACCGTGTTACGTTTGCGTTGTTTAATTAAACCCTTAAGTTATCGTTGACAATTTTATTACATAATGATTAAAATCCTAAGGTTTGATATCCATATTCTTTTAGTATATATCCCACAAGGAATGTTATTTCCTTCACCTATTTTAATCTATTTATATACATATATATCTTTATGTATTAAGATTTATCCATGACATTTTTAGAAATTTTATTGTATTTAATTATGTTTAATAACTTTTAGGCATATCCCCAACTGATATATGGTTTATTAAATAATGTATTTTCCCTTATTTATTTAATATTTAGATGCATATACATGTATTAGAATTTATTTAAGCCATCCCTTATGTAGCTTATTATATTTAAATTATCTTTATTACTTCAACATTTATCTACACTCCATGTATGTTTTATAAAGTATTTCTTTTACTACATCTTAGAATACTAGCTTCTATAGTATTAAGTTAATATAAGTGTTGATATATTTAGCTCCCTGTTTTACCCTAAGTTACTATTTTTCCCTTTTATATATGTGTAAATATATATTATATATTTTTTCCATAGTTTTAATTAAGAATATAACTCCCATATAATATAATAAATAAAATGTAGAATAATTAAATTCCTTGATTTAACAAAAGTTCTATTTTAATTCTCCCATATAAGTATATATACATATATGTAAATAATTTCACTTCTCTTAAAAGCTAATACCCAAGCATTTATAAACATACTTTTACAAAATGTTAGTTTAATCTTTCATTATTTCCCAACCTAAAAAGTTTATTAATAAACTATACTTTAATTTGGTTACATTAAAAACAATATATTATAAGTTATTCTTATGAAAAATTCATAAAAACACATTTTTAAACCCATTTACCATTGTCCAAAATTCCCAAATTAAGTATATAGTAGCTATAACATTTTAGACATATTATAAATTTTTATTTCATAAAAATATCTTTTTTATTTAACCAAATAATTCCATAATACCCGTAACTTGCAAAAATCATAACTTACGTTTAAAAACTCCAAAACCATATTAATTTACATCAAAATAAACTAGATTTTATAAGGAATCTATGGTTAAAATTTCAAGTCAAAATACATTCGGGAAGGTATTTAAATTAATTCAAAAAGTTAGGGTTTAATTCTGGAAATATTATAATTCATAACCAACTTAAACTCCCCAGATCTAATCTCGGCTGTCCGTTTCTAAAACCTACGATCGGACGGCCGAAAATCCTCAAGTTCATCAGCGAACCCCAAACAGATGTCGAGTACTAAATCTCTGTTTTCTCTCAAACTCTTAGAACCAAATTCAATGATTTTTGTTTCTATGGATTCGAAATTAAATTCTGGTTCTATTGATACCACTTTCACGATCTGAGGTGCACTACATCGAAAATACGAATCTAGGTTTCGAAGTTAGGGTTCTTATTACACTCGATTTGGTTTTTGCAAAAATTCTCTCAATACTAGGCATAATCGATCAAATGGGTAGTTGGGTTAGGTCGGTAATGCAAAACCGATTAACATAATCAGAGGAATTGAAAGAAAACTCACCGGAATTGCACAAATCGAAGGGATTCGATTTCGGTTTTCTGGAAAATGTTCGAAGTTGACTGTTTCGAGGAGCTCACTTTGCGGATCTATAAGTTAAGTTCTAGATCGAATTAGAATGCGCATAAGGGCTTAATCGAAAGAGGAGATTTAGATCTACAAGTTGATAGCAAGAACTCAATCTGACTTGCATTATACGGAAAGAAATTCAACCTGAAAGTTACGAGTTTATACCTTTGCAGTTTCTATGATATTATGTGCAGTTCGAGTTGGCTACTTCACAGACCAACTCGCGCCAGCCTGGAAAGATTCAATCCACGAAACCCACCACATTTTAAAGTAGGGATGTAACTCTAAACACTAGTGGAAGAATCATTGAATTTGATAGATTAGAGAGAAAGTTACAGATCTCACAAGATCTGAGTTTACCTATCGTTTTCTGTAAAATTCTGGGCAGAAAACTCATCGTGATCGACTAGCGATCTTTAGACAACTTTAACTTCACTCTATTCAGAATCAGCCTTGGACATAAAAGGAAAGTTGTATAGGGATTAGAGATCTACAAAATAAGCTAAAGAACACGAAATTTGGATGAGAGACGAAGAAGTTATGACGAGACGAAGTTACCAGTTTAATCACGTTTTTCTAGAAATCTGGGTTGACAGTTTCAGGAAGGCAACTTTAGATCGAGTTTATGGCGGATTTAGAAGGAGTTAGGGCATGTATGAGTAATGGTTGCAAAGAGGAGATTAAGGAGAAGAGAATGAAAGAAACGACATGCAAAAATACCCTAGGATGGCTGAGATATTGAGGTCTGAAAATGGGGCAATAATAGGTGGTGGCTGAAAAGAGTTAGCCGGAATTGAAGGAGTTCAGGCGCCCTGATGTGGCGCTTCCTGAGGTGGGCGTGGCTGAGTCAGCAGGCCCTTGCCACGTCAGCATCCTTCAATATTTTGACTCTAAACTTCATTTTATCAAAACATTGGCTAGGATGATCCGTTTTTACGTTCTTTTTATCAATCTCTTGTTTTCCATAACCTTTTTATTGGTATAGGTTTCATGGACTGGTTTGACCATTCTCAAAAAGTCAACCCTTGCAAGGCGTAATAAGCTTTATTGTAACACCCCATCTCGATCCAATCGTGGCTATCACACACTTATCACCATATATACAAACTCTGCAGGGCAGCGATTCAAAAACATTCCAGGACCTTGCCACGGTCTGACTACAGAATATACCGAACATTAGTAACATACATAATCTAACCAAAAGCATACAAATCTTAACCAAATACATATCCTCCTTACAATCCCTCACATCCTATACATTATACTAACTCAAATTGCCATACGAGTGTACATGCACAACTCGTAGGCCACACTTAACCCGTAACGCTTGTACCCCTTCTTACTCTAGCGACGGTCGCCTCCTGACGTTCACCTATGTAGTAAAAACAGCCCCCAAAAGGGGTCAGCACGAATGCTGGTACGATCCTCTCATGGCCCCAAGCTAACGTGGCTACGACGACTAATTGTCGATAGCATGGAGGTTGATTAGATGCACAACATAATAGAAAGTGCAATAAACAACAATCCAAATATGAACAATCAAAGTTCAAACACAACGAACGACTTAAATGCGTTCCCTTAGTCAGTGAGTTAGTTATTTAACTCCTTAAGTTACGTTTCTTCTTAATCTTAGTCCATCCTTTTCTTATCTCAATCTAAGTCTTATCTTAATCTTAGAAAACAACCATCCTTTAGAAAGGAATGGATGTAGCTTACCTCAGTCTTATAATACAAACCATCCTTTAAAAAGGAATGGTTGCAACTTATCTCAACCTTATCTTATATTTGCCAACCGTTCTCTCATTAGAACTGGTTAGCCCTTAGTTCGTTGTTTATTTTCGTAGGGCTTGGTTAACCCTAGCCAGCAGCAGGTCACTTACCGGCAATAACAACATTCTTAAATTGTTGGGGATGAAGGCTAGATCCCCCCACGCCATCTTAATGCCTCCCTCCTAGAACAAGTAGTCCGAGGAGGTCGAGTCTATATGTCGACTCTAGGCGACGAGTCTGAAGACAAGTCATATTTGGAAGTCGGTATCTGATAAGGATACCGACCTCCCCCAATACACATGTGCCAGTACCATTCCGGATTCCTCACTCCCCCCAAGTTAAAGTTAGTAGTAGTCTCAATGCGACGTTTGTTTGTTTAACCTCTTTCGGTTATTAGCAAACTAATATTAGGGAGTGTTCCTTATTCTCACACAATACTTACTAAACACTAGTTAGTAAGTTCTCACGTAAGTTGTGTTAGTTTTCAAACATCACACAACAATACAATCAATATGATATTCCGGTTGCATGGTTTATCTTGTTTAGTGAGCACACAAAAACAGATAGCACACAAGCCGAGGGACACCTCGTTAGCAAGCAGGTCACAAGAAGAACTGTACCGTTCACCGTGGGTCGTTCGGTTGCTTACTCTCTTCCGGAGTCCATATACTCAAGCCCTAAAACATTCATTCAGTTTTAGGTTGTTAATCACTTAACTTAATTCAACTCAATTAACTTACTTAACCCATAATGATTTCCCCACCTAACACCTCTTAAGTTTTACCACTTATTCTTACAACCCTAAACTTAAACTTTTAAGTTCATACTTAACTTAATCCCTTAGGTCTTTATACCTCTAATCATCAATGCCCTCTTAATGGGGTACCATTCATACCTCTAAACCTCTTTAGGGTTTCATTCTTCTTTTTTTTTCATCTTTAGGGTCGACCGACCTTACCGACCGACCTTACCCAGGCCGGTCCATTCCAGAACTTATTACCGTTTGAAAATTTACCCTGACCGACCTTGCAAGTCCGGTCCCCAAGGTCGGTCCATTCCCGAGAGTTTTTCCCGTGGGAAATTAAAGCCCGACCGAACTTGCCAAGGTCGGTCCCAAGTTCGGTCGATTCCAGAGACTCAATTCGTACATAAAATACAAGCCCGACCGAACTTGTAAGTCCGGTCCCCAAGTTCGGTCAATTCAAGAAACTCTTTCCGGTAGTGTAAACTGAGCTCGACCGACCTTGCAGGTCCGGTCCCTAAGGTCGGTCGGCTCCAGAACCTTGTTTCCAAATTCCCATTTGACTCCAAACTTCTCCACAAGTTCCCCCATGTGTCCTAATACCACTTACGCACTTAAACTCACCTTAGAACTTCCACCAAACTCTCCAAAACAATTTCCAAAGATCTACTTAAACATTCGCTCAATCCTTTTTAAAACTCCTAACACTTAGGACTTATTTCCTTACATTTCCAACTTGTAACCTTACCAAAACTTCAACCAACCCAAGTGTTCCCTCCTTAACAGTTTGAGCACTTAATAGACATCATATTTTCCATCTTCAGTTCATTTACCAAAACTTCCTCAAGTCACCTTGCATATCTATGCACCAATTCCTCTCTTTTCCATTTATTACTCATCATTCCTAAACTCTTGGACATACCTAATCATTTCTTCCCATCCTCTTAGCACCTTAACCTTGTTCTTCTTTACCTTGACCTTCCTACACCCTCCTTGGACACCTACATCTCTTTTACCCATTTACTCACCATGTGCATGATCTTACACTCTTATACGTTCCTTGTCAATTTCCTCGACATTCGACAACATTCTCCTTCAATTTTCACTTCCATCACCTAAGTCCACTTATTACCATCTAAACTAAAACCTTATTGTTATATTCCCAAGTTCACACCTAGATCACCTCAAAACATTATACTTTATTTCCTCAAGTCTTAACATTCCTCTTACCATGACTTTGGTGTGTTCAATATACCCTTTTGAACTCTAATTTCCTCACAGACAACTCTAGGTCATTCTAAACCTCAAGAACTCCTTAGTTAACTCATTTCCGCTCAAATCCCTTTTAATGATCCCAAGTGAATCCTAGGGCATCTTAACTCACCACTACCACTTAAACACTTTGTTTTCTACTCAAATTTCGCCATAGCTTCTCTAGTATATTGTCATGCCCAAATGCATTGTTTTCCTCATTCAACCATCTCACACACATCAAGTTCTTTCTCATCATATTTCATCACGCAAACCAACTCATTCACAACAACCTCAATATAATGCAACAATCTTAAATTGCATAGCACTAAGGCTCTTTAATGACATGGCTCTTAGGCCCTTAAATGACTTAAACTTAAACACTGAATTTCCCACATATAAAAGTTTTCAACCTGCAAATACACCCAACAATCTTATAGTAGTTATAATGCTCTTAAAATCCATCTTAAACTTATCTTACTAACTCATTCCCATTGGCTCCTTAATCACAAGTTCATAAGCTTGTTTGAATTCTTTTTCCTAGGTTATATAACCCATTACCTAATGTAGCTTAAAGCTACATTGGTACTTATCTAAATACCATCCCTTAAAACTTAAACCACCATTAGGTAAGCATTTACCTTGTTTTCCCAAGCTTATCTTAACTTCCTCCTTAAATTTCCCTTGCCAATGTTCTAATCAACATACATTGACTCACATGAGTGCTAAACAATACACTAACCTTAAGGAATGAAAACCTAGGTTAAAATGTGTTCTAAGGTATAAAAATGAATGTTTTACCTTGAAGTCTTAAGGTGGGCTTGGATATGAATCAAGAAGGACCTCCCCTAGCCCTTGGAAAACAGAATCAAGCTAGAACAATGGATAAAACAAGGCTCCATGAGAAGGTAATTTTCGGTCATGAAGAAGAAGTGATGGAAACGTGTTTTTCTTACATTTTCCTTACCTTGAATGAATGGAGAACCAAATGGGCTCTTCAAACTTGATTTTCCTCATCATGGAGTTTTCTCTTGGCACCAAAATGGAGCTTTGAAGGATTTGGAAAGATAGAAAGCTAGAGCTTGAGCTAACTAAGAATAATATGTGTTTAGTTTTTGATTTGGAGCTAAAATGAGCAAGTTATGGACATTTGAAGATGAGGCAACCATGGAGGCTGCTCTCTCGGTCTTGGAGCAGGAGAGGAGAAGAAGAAACCGTGGGTGAAGGTAGGAAATGAAGAAGAGAGGAGAGAAGGTAGCTAGTATAGATATTTGCATTATAAAAGCAAATAGTAACTTATTTTACTTTACTCTTATTTTCCTTTCTTATTTGATGAAGTCTTTGGTGACTCATCCCTTAGAAAACCGGCCCCCTCTTAAATAAGGATAGTCATGGTCTTGGTGACCAACTTATTAGACTTAGTTGATTAAAGACTAAACTGGGCACTATTTGATTACTATTCACAAACTAGTGCACATAATTGTGAAATTTTTGATTTCTCATTGATTTAGACTTCCTAATGTGATACTAAGTAGTACACATGTTAATTAAAGAGTAATGATGGGAATTTAGCCATTCAAAACCCATTTCTAAAACAATTTCTCAAAAAGGTGCTTTAAGGAGTCTTAAAGCACATTTTGTATTTAAGCTTGTTTTTGAGCTTGTTTTTCTTTTCTAATTGATTTAAAATGTCCATTAGTATATTACTAAAGTCTTATAATGGTATTTGGTGCTAATCAAAGTCACTCCAAGCTTAGAGCACGTTTTTGCCCAAATTGCCCTTAAGGCATTTTCTTGTGTTTTCCTTGGTTTAAATTGTCTACCAATCTTTCTAAGGCATATTTTAGCCTTACTACATCATATATTGATGTTTACTTAACATACTTAGGTTTGGGGTATTTCAATCTACCACCCTTAAAAGAACTTTGTCCCCAAAGTTCACATGCATCTTATCTTATTAGAATACATGTCTTACCTCATTCCATAGATCAGATAGATCATACTTATGTATACTTAAACTCATTGAATCATTAGATCCACCATATGCTTACTCTTAAATATCACACAACATGCTTAAGCGTGTACAGCACTTAAAATTCCCTTGTTCCTTTTGATGATTAAAACATTCACATAATTACCAACGTATTCTCCCCATGTCACCGGTCCGTAGACAATGGCTCATTCGTCCTCGTCACCATGGCCAGAATAAAAACACTCTGCTCTCCCCATGTCACCGGTCCGAAGACAAAGGCTCGTGCGTCCTCGACTTCATGGGTGAGACTCAGTAAAAAGGTAATCCTTTTTACGAGGTCGTGAGGAATAATTCCTCTAATTAAAAATACAATCAACTCCAATTTCGTTTTATACTAACGCCTCCATCTGTAGCGTGATTTAATTGTGACCACTGGTAGGGAGTTTCAGGAATCATCCAACCTGATGTGATCAGCATCAGTGTAGAACTATCCTTCCACACCAATTTTGTGTTCGGTTTCCCTTGATCCCTAGAAATCAAGTTCCACCTCCCACGTCTTTTCAAACATCACGAATCACTCATGTCCCTTTTCTATCTTTTTTAGTTCTTCTAATCATATCATATCTCCCAATTGATCAATACATCTCCAAGTGTGGACTCTGTCCATCAAACATTCCCATTCATCTCTTAGTAATTACCTCAAGACTTAAATTCCTACTAAGTTCTATAACCGTCTCATACCAATTCTCACCATCTTATATCTCAATAGCATTACTACCTTCTTCCTTATATTCATATCGAACAGTATCCCATAGTGTTATCTTATTCTTATCTCACACATAGTCTCATATCGACTCATATCTCATATATTCCATATTCCTTAAGTCTCCTTAATCCTCTTCCTCAATTCTCTAAACTTGTACTCAAACAAGATAGGTACTTAATATGTATGGTATTCAATCTTCTGTGCGCAATAACCATAATTTATCTCAAAATGTTTATGTAAAACATATTCTCAAATTCTTTTGTGCTATGCACATCGTAGTTTATGTACTAAGTACATAAGCATACGCTAAGCGGTTTTCGCTCTCCCCCCGGAAAAGGATTACGCCCACGTAATCAACATTATATCATCCTTGAACATGGTTTCAAGATGTCTAATTCTCACCAAGCATTCTAGCTTCCATATCATCTACCTCACTTACAATTCGATCAGAGGGTCATAACTATGTTAATGACTTAGTCTCTGTATCGAGGATTCTTAACGGTACTTATACCATATTCTTAACTTAGTTGGTCTCCTCTCAAGATACTAAAGCATTCAGTTGCTAAATCTGATATTTGTTCCATTGAAGATGTGTGGTATATCATTCCCTTTCCGCTTTCATCAGTCTGTGAAACCTCTTTTAAGTTACCGGTCCGCTAGCTTCCGCTGATAATCTTAGGCTTAACTACCTTTCTAATCGTTCATAGTATTGTATATCCTTCTGCCTTCTTAGTTTAGGAATATTGGTCTCTCAGTGGACACGTGTTATCTTTTTATATACACGGCCTTAATGAGTTAACTCGTCCATCCATTCTTCCTGGAGATCTAATGTTCATATTCTTGGCATTCTCTAAGTGTTTAAATCGTTCATTCCATCTGAGGATGACCCTTAATCTGAACTACTATTTAGTGCTTATTGCGCTTTACAGTCTTATCCTTAACTTCTTAAGACATATCCAATGTCTGCACTTAAAAATCCATGCTTCTCGCATTCATAGTTTTTAATCATATTCTCTGGTTCCTCTATGTTGTTGGTTCAACTGAATTCCTCTTCTTCGACTGTTGTGGTAGTAGCTGCTCTCGTCTGATCTTGCGTCGTTGTCCATGGTACGGAGTCGACTACTTCCGTGTTTCTTACACCACTCATCTACATGCATGGGGTACCTTACTGGTACATTACTACTTACCCAATAACTCATAAATGAGTGTGTCAGGCCTGTAAGCCCCTGTGGGTGCAGTCGTCCCCATCTCGTTTTAGTAAACTCATAGTGTCCGTCACACGTTTAGCTATTGCTAATTATGAAGTATTCTGTTGTCGATCTCCTCTTTCATCGTCCATAATACACTTATTGTTCTTCTTGAACTTAATCAAGGAAAATCCATTTACTACGTTCTTAAGTATGGTATGCTCTAGTTCTTTCTATATCCCGTACTGATTCGGTCTCTTAGTAACTGAGGTCTCTTCCCATAGAGCCTCTTATCTTGTTTCTCATGTTAATCCACTAGGAATGCACTTCCAGTTCCTTAAGGAGTGGGTAGTGTGCTTCCCGTGAAATCTTACCTAATCGTGTAACACCCCTAATACGCACATGATACTAAATGAAATCGCAGCGGAATAAATCAACTAAACAGTAACTAACGCTTCGGTGCTACAACGCCGTCAACCACCCACGTGGTTGACAAGGCAGAATAATACAATTGTACCGGTCTGATGATCAGACTCCCGAGCATAAAACTAATCCATAAATACATTATATACAATACCGAGTGTTTACACATCTTTCACTGCATAACAACACTGTATACGCAACAGCCAAAAGTATATAATGCCACAGGAGCACAGGCGCTTCCCGGGCCAACATCCAAAAGTATACAAAAGGGATTACATCCTAGGATCTAAAGCCACTCCGCTTCTTCGATCCTCATCCTGCAGTATAAGAAATATGGATCCCCCGAGGGGGTCAGCAACCCTTGGCTGGTATGGCTAACGCGCAGCCCATCGGCTACCGGGATACGCGCAGCTACTTGTCATTATAACATGGTATTCAATTATATACATAGCATAACATAACATGGAGCATGGCATCAATGGTGCATAGCTCAACAACACATACACAGTGGATTTTTACTCCACGATAACAAACCACAAGGGTCAAATAACATAAGAGCCTAGAGAGTGAGTCACTCTCATGTCAAGCTCGTTAAACACACTCATTACCGTTCTGTTAGCGAACGAGTAACTTAAGTCACAGATGGTTCGGATTTAGTGACCCGAACACACACACAAACACAGGTTCCCACTAACCGATCATAAGTCAGAATAGGTAAGCTTTGGAGGAAGCTAGCGGGAGATCGAACGCCAAATTAAGGTGAACAATCTTAACAACATAAGAGTCGAATCTGATTCAGATATCTACTCTTAACTTACATGCATGACCGGACAACCGGATTCCTCACTTCCCAGTTAACACTTGTTAGAAGTTCATAGTGGAACTTAACATCCCACACACCATAGGTGGTAAGTCATGTTAGACACACACAAGGGAATTGAGTCACAACATTACATCACAATAGTAAGAACAACTGTAAACTCATTACATTTTAAATCTTTTAACGTTGTAAACACACAGAAAAACATACAACACACAACCGGTGTAAACCGCTAGACAACAGACTGCAAGAAAACCATACCTTGGTCCTTGCCTCGTTTGGTTCCCTCCGTAAGTCACTCCTATACAATATTTAAGAATGTCGGTTAATTACTTACTTAACCTCCAAATTTACTAAGTGTGTAACATAATTGTGTGACATGTTTTAATGTCTATCTTACCCTAGGTTACCTTCATTATACACCCTAGGGTTAACTACATAAGACACATTCTTTTCTGTTTTTTTTTTTTTTTTTTTTTTTTTTTTACAAGTTTTGGTCCGACCGGACTTGCCGACCGAACTTACCCAAGTTCGGTCGATTCCAGAATACATTTCCGTTAAGATTTTCTACTCCGACCGAACTTACCAAGTTCGGTCCTATGTTCGGTCTTTTCCGAGAGTTTCTTCCCTTTGTAAATTTTAGCCCGACCGAACTTACCATGTCCGGTCCCTAAGTCGCCTTTCCAGAGAGTTCTCCCCTTTGTAAATTTAGCCCGACCGACTTACCATGTCCGGTCCCTAAGTTCGGCCTTTTCCAGAGAGTCAATCCGTACTCAAAATACAGGCCGACCGACCTTGCAAGTCCGGTCCCCAAGGTCGGTCTTTCCAGAAGCCAATTCTCGCAGGGTAAACTGGGCTCGACCGAACTTGCAAGTTCGGTCGCAAGTTCGGTCTGCCCCAGACCTTTGTTTTTCCTTGTCACATTCAACTCCAAACTTCACCCCATACAACCTAGTACCCCCTAACCTCATTTGGGCACTTCAAACACCCTTAAGACATCCTTAAACACTCATAAAACTCCTTATCTAATTCCTTAAACCTTTACTTATTTCTTCACAAAATTCCTAACACTACAACATTTTACACTAGGTTTCTAAATGGTGTTTCTCACCTATGATAACTACTATCCCAAAATGTTTTCTCCTTATCTTAACATCATCTCCCAAGCATCATCTCTCACACTAATTCCTTATATCCTTTTTGAAACTCTTTTCCTAGTGTACACTTTCTCCTTAATTTACCAAAGTTTGCCTAAGTATTTATCTAAGTCAAAATGACTTTGGTACATACTAAAATCTCAAGCTCATGCCTAAGTCCTTGTTACATCCCAAATCACCTTAATGCATGTTTCTTACACAAGAACAACACTTAACCATTTTAAATACTCCTTACTTATCAAACTCATTTAACACTTAGAACTTCACATTTGTTACCCAAATTTTGACATAGCTTCTCCTAGAACATTACTAACCCAAAACACATTGTTTTTACCAACAAACAACCAAGAACACTAGAAATCCATCAAGCACTTATTATACACAAACTTCACTCACAAGGCACTACATCACAATATAGTGCACAATTTAAATTGCATGGCACTTAGGCCCTTAAATGACATGGCTCTTAGGCCCTTAAAATGCACAAATCATAAACATTGAATTTCCACAATATATTTGCCTTTAACCTGCAAATACACTCAACAACACATATGCCTTTTACTAAGCTCTTGAGAATACTTTACTAAGTCATTCCCATTGGCTCTTTAGGTAGTTTTATAAGCATTTATAAGCTCATTTCTCCTAAGGCATTAGAACAACATTAGGTTAGTAGATTTACCTCTTTTGCCAAATAACTTCTTTCTTGTTTCCTTTAGAAAACCGATAGAGTACTTGATTCTTTGACAAGCTCTAAACAATATACAAACATTATAATGAGTATTCAAGCTATAAGCTCCATCTCATTGTAAACCCTAGTTTTACATTGTTTCAAAAAACATTAATGTAGTTGTTTTACCTTGCCCTTTGAAGAGAGTTTGAATATCTAGCAAGAGAGGACTCCACCTAGTCCATGAAGAGTTGGAATGAAGCTAGAACAAAGTCACATAAAAGCTCCTTCAATACATATTTTCGGGACATGACAAAAACAAGGAGGAAATGAAGTTTTTATTTAAGATTCCTTACCTAGAAGTCAAGGAGAGTAACAATATGTAAAATGCAAGCTCAAGCTCCTTCAATGGAGAAACTCCATGGCACCGAAATGGTTGTCTTGGACTTTTGAAAAGATAGGAATGAAGAGCTTGATGAGAGGAAGAAGATGGTGGTTTTGTTTTTGATTTGGACAAGTGAGCAAGGTTTTACAAGAGGTGAAGCTTGTGTTCTAATGGTGATAGTGGTTCTATCGTGAGAGAACAAAGAGAGGAAGGAAGAAGAGAGGTGGGAAACCGTGTGAGCAAGGAAAGAAATGAGAGAATGGATAGAATTTGCTTTATGAAGATATTTATACTTAATAAAGTAAAAAGGTACTTAAGTAGTCTTATTTATTTTCTTAACAGCTAACAAAGGTGGTGTGTCACCAACCTTAAAAACCGGCCCCAAATAGTAGTAGGAGGGCAATATAGTCTTTGTTTGTCAAATTAATTACTTATACAAACATATGTTACAAAGCTTATAAAAGTTACTATTCATAAAACAAGGCACATAGAAGTGAAATTTTTGATTTCCCACTAATATAGACACCCAAATGTGATATTATATAGTACACATATATTTTAAGAGTAATGATGGACATCTAGCCATTCAAACTCATTTACAAGACAATTTTTCAAAAATGTGCTTTAAGACTCCTTAAAGCACATTTTGTGTTTAAACTTGTTTTCAAGCTTGGTTTTCTTTGGTAATTGATTTAATATGTTCATTATGTATAAATGAGGTCTTGGTAAGTTCATTAGGTCTTAACCAAGTTTATCCCAAGCTTAGAGCACATTTTGGCTCTTATTGACTTTAAAGCACATTTTGTGTTTCTTTTGTTTAAACTTGTTTACTAATGTTTCTAAGACTCTTTTTAGTCTTAATACACCATGTTTAAGTGTTTAAACAATATATTAAGGTTTGGGGTATTTCAATCTACCCCCCTTAAAAGAACTTTGTCCTCAAAGTTCATACTTCCACATATCCCAAATATTAGAACACGGGAACACTTATAAACAATACTTCCATATATTACTAACAACACACTTACATAACATTGGACTCCAGGTCCATACAACATCACATAACATTGGACACAAGGTCCATACAACATTATCCACATCATTCAGACACAACGGTCTGTAAAATAACAACATAACATAGACGATGTATTCAAATACACGTCGTACACACATAACCGAAACGGCTCTACCCCCCTTAAAAAGGGGTACGCCCCGTACCCTATACACATAAGTACTAAGAAGTGAACAATGACGGGTACTTCGCCTCATCTTGTCTTCCAGCTCCCAAGTGGCCTCCTCAACGTCCTGGTTAGACCAAAGAACCTTCACCAGTCTCACGGACTTATGGCGAGTGTCTCGAGTCTTAGCATCCAGAATCCGTACCGGAGTCTCCACTGATCGCATGGTCGGCTCTAAGGTTAGCCTTTCAGGCTGAAGCACATGAGACGGATGAGACATATACTTCTTCAACTGGGACACATGAAATACATCATGTACCTTGCCCAGCTCGGCGGGTAGGTCTAGTCTATAGGCTACCGGGCCGATCCGCTCCGTCACAACGTAGGGCCCCACATACTTTGGGCTCAACTTGCCCTTCTGGCCAAAACGAAACACTCCCTTCATGGGGGACACTCTCAAAAATACCTGATCGCCCACGGCGAACTCCAGGTCACGTCGGCGCACATCTGCGTACGACTTCTGTCTATCTTGAGCTGCTTTCATATTAGCCCTGATCTGGCGAACTTCTGCCTGAACTTGCTCAAGATACTCTGGTCCTATAATGACCGTCTCACTCGACTCATCCCAGCATAATGGCGTGCGGCATGGTCTACCGTACAAGGCCTGGAAGGGAGACATCTTGATCGAAGCATGATAACTGTTGTTGTAACTAAACTCGATCAGATGTAACTTATCAATCCAGCTGGTCTGAAAGTCAAGTGCACAAGCACGTAGCATGTCCTCAAGTGTCTGAATAGTGCGCTCACTCTGACCATCGGTCTGTGGGTGAAACGCTGTACTCAATTTCAATTCAGTACCCAATGCCTCTCGTGTGGACTTCCAATATCTGGATAAGAATCTGGTGTCTCTGTCAGATACAATCGTTTTCGGTACACCATGATGTCTTACAATCTCTTTATCAAACAGTTCTGCCAATTTTGCCACTTTCCAAGTGTCCTTCATCGGAATGAATCGGGCCACCTTGGTCAGTCGGTCAACTATCACCCATATCATATTCAGACCTCCCCTTGTAGGCGGAAGCCCTACTACAAAGTCCATGGAGATATCATGGAACTTCCACTCAGGCACTGGCATTGGCTGTACCATACCACCAGGCCGTCGGTGCTCAAACTTAACCTTCTGGCAAGTGAGACACCTCAATACATAATCACTAACATCTTTCTTCATTCCAGTCCACCAAAAATACCTCTTCATACCTTTATACATCTTTGAAGCTCCGGGGTGAATCGAAGTAGTAGAACAATGGGATTCACTCAATATGCGCTCCTTCAACTCAGCGCTACCTAGGTATACACAAGCGGCCATTCAGCCTAATCAGGTCATCATGGAGTCTGAAGTCGTACTTCTGACCCTCGAATGTGCCGTCAATAAGCTTCTGCCGGATCTCCAGCATGTACTGATCCGTCATCTGAGCACTCCGCACCTCTTCAACCAAGCCAGTATGAGAGACTAGCGAATGGAGAGAGTGTGCTCGGCGACTCAGCGCGTCAGCTACCACATTTGCCTTACCCTCTTTGTATTGCAGATTAATATCATAGTCATTCAGAAACTCAACCCACCTTCTTTGCCTCATGTTCAACTCTTTCTGAGTGAACAAGTACTTTAAGCTTTTATGATCAGAATAGATTGTCACACTTACCCCATACAAATAATGTCGCCATATCTTCAATGCGAAGACAATGGCACCCAATTCTAAGTCGTGGGTAGGGTAGTTCTCCTCATGCTTCTTCAGCTGACGGGAGGCGTATGCCACGACCTTCCCGTGTTGCATCAACACACAACCCATACCCTGCCTGATGCGTCGCAGTAGACCTCAAAACCATCTGGACCGTCTGGTATAGTCAGGACTGGTGCAGATGTCAGAGCATCCTTGAGACTCGCGAAAGAACTCTCACAGTCGACTGTCCACTCGAATGGTGCATCCTTCTTCATTAAGGAAGTCATCGGCTTCGAGATACTGGAGAAGTCCTTCACAAACCTCCTATAATATCCTGCCAGACCGAGGAAGCTCCTGATATCAGTGACTGTCTTCGGCCTAGGCCAGGTGCGCACTGCATCTATCTTTGCCGGATCAACAGCGATCCCGGCATCAGAAATCACATGCCCAAGGAAGGATACTTGGTTCAGCCAAAATTCACATTTCGAAAACTTTGCATACAACTGGTTTCTCCTCAAAGTTTGTAACACATCTCTCAGGTGGCTTTCGTGCTCACCTCTAGATTTAGAATACACAAGAATGTCATCGATGAAGACTACCACTGACTTGTCCAACTGATCTTGGAACAAGCGGTTCATTAAGTCCATGAACTTGGCTGGTGCATTCGATAAGCCAAATGGCATAACTGTGAACTCATAATGCCCATACCTCGTTCTGAAAGCTGTCTTCTCGATATCACTGTCACGGATGGCAATTTGATGGTATCCGGAACGTAAGTCTATCTTGGAGAATACTGATGCACCCCTCAGCTGATCAAATAGATCGTCGATGCGTGGTAAAGGGTAACGGTTTTTCACCGTAACAGCATTCAGCTCCCGATAATCAATACACAGGCGGAGGCTACCGTCCTTCTTCTTCACGAAGAGGACTGGCGCTCCCCATGGTGACACACTAGGGCGGATGAAGCCCTTGTCGAGTAGGTCTCTCAGCTGCTCCTTGAGCTCTGTCATCTCTGCTGGAGCCATACGATAAGGTGCTTTCGCAATGGGTCCAGTGCCCGGTACTAAGTCGATCTCAAACTCAACCTCTCGTGCTGGCGGCATGCCCGGCAGTTCCTTAGGAAATACATCAGGAAACTCCGACACTACCGGCACATCTGGGCTAAACTCAGGGTCTCTCTCTATGTCCTGGACATAGCAGAGGTACACATCACTCCCTCGTCGTAACTCACGATACATGGCCATGGCGGTGATGATCTGAGTCGAAGGCTCCCTGGGCCTCTGGCGGTAAGATATGGTAACCCCAGATGGACTCGAAGAAGCAGTCGATGCTCGGACACAGGATTCTGCCCTTGTACCGCTCCAAACCAGTTCATCCCGACAATCACATCAAATCCAAGTCGTCGAACTCTATCAGGTCGATCGGGAACGCTTCACCTCTGATTCGTACAATGACATCTCGGTGGTAGCGGGTACATCTGATCCGCTCCTTCGATGGGAGGGTGACAAGAAGTCTGGCATCCTCTCCATCTAACCCCAGCCTCTTCGCAAAAGATAGCGAAACAAATGTGATGCGAGGCTCCAGAGTCGAACAGGATCGAGATCCACGCCATCACTGGAAAGGTACCGGTGAGGATTGTGCCGCTCTTGCCGGCTTCTGGCCTCATTGCAGACACTCAATGTACTCCCGTTCCGAGTGCAGCCTAATTCATTGGCAAACTAATAAGTACTGGGTAACAACAGGGTGATATACTTCAATAACTCCACTTTATTCATTATCACTTCCTCTTACAACATTGTTGATTACATGGTTGATATCACTTAACACATACATAACTTCCTTAACATATACTGGCTTAACACATTACAAAGTATACAAGGTTTAGAATTGTCTGAAGGTCAAATTCAAACGTCCGGGTTTCATGTGTGTGCATTGATCACTGCCGACGGTGCGGTATTCAGTTTGATTTCCTGATGCCATGATATAGCATCCTTGACTGCCCACCCATGATTAATACATCTCCTGACTTTAACACTAACTTTCTTGCGAGATCAGCACGCTTCTGCTCGCCATATACAAATACTGCGGTATCACCAATGGACCAAGAACCACGGGTACTCCCTTACTTAGAGACTCGGGTGATCGTCCTTATCTGGTGTAAATAACCGTCCACCTTTTTGGTAGAAGTTCACAATACACAAATTGCTTCCACACTTGGAATTGATCCGTTTCAACTTGTTGAGCAATTCCCACGGCGTGATTAACGACCGACGGAACTCTCTGGTCTACTTGGTACCGTTGCTCCATCTTCAGCTCGCACTTCCTGATATGACTTGGTGTAAGGGTTCCAGTCCTACCCATGCACATCATCTTCAATTGCATTCTTGATCCATTCGGATATTCAGGTGTGTAGAAACCTCCAGGTTTAGCTCCAAGTTCGTCGCATCGTCTTGATGATATGGATTTGTGCCTCCGGTGTCAGGTATCCTTTTAAGAGTATCATACCTGGCTGGATAAACTGACATTGCTCCATTGGAAAGTCGGTTAATGTTGATGGTGGTCTCTTCAGGGTTTGGTGTGGGTGGGATTGGATAACAATATTGAAGGTCCTTTCAGTTTAGAATTATCTAATTAGGTGTCTTCACACTATACTTTAACTCCTTACTCACATGATAATACACTTGAACTCACTAACACACATAAGCATGAAATGCGGTATGCAATCACTTATTACATTAACAGTTTAGGCGGTACCTGGTCTAGAAGAGGGCCCTGGCGCCTCAGACCGGTCCACCACATTCAGGGTGGCCTTGCTAGGTCCGACCCTTTCCCTTCTGGGAATCAGTATGCCTGATCGGTGGGTGGCTGGTTAGCCGTCTCGGGCCATCAATAGCTGCTGTGGCTTACCCTTCCACTGCCCCTTGGGCTTGTTAACTCTGCTGTTGGGGTTCCGGTAACACTCGTGGTCACGGTGACCCCACTTCTCGCAGTATCGACACTGCACCTCATTCCCTTTGCAGTCCCTTGCCGGGGTGGTCTCCATTGCACCACTTACAGTAATAGTGGCGCTCCGGTCCAGCCCGTGCTAGCTGCTAACACAATACACACTCCAGTACTTGTTTCACATCTTATCAACATACACAAACTTATTACACTTGATTAAACAATTACCCTTTGGTGGGTAAGAGCGTAGGGGCTTCGCCGCATAGGCATATGGAGCTTCAGTGGCTCCTCAGCGGTGGTGGTTTGGGCTTGGCCCTTGTCCCTGGTGCTGACTCTTCTGGGGCTGGGGATAGGATTTCTTCTTCTTCTTTCCCGTACCCTGCGAACTCTGGCCCTCGCTCGTGGCCTTGCGCTTGTGCGCATTCTCCTCGTCCCTCGACGGACGGTGTCTCCACCTTAGCAGCGGCAGGATAGCACCCTGTATTTAGGATGATCAGTCATGCCCCGCAATACATACTCACAAACTCACATTATTACTCACTATAGACTAAATATTCACATCACTCTTTACTTAAATTACTGCAAGTAGTATACCAGCTGGCCCCCATCCCATAGCGAAGACGGTGGCTGAGAGTTGTAGAAACGGTTTACCAGCACCCGGTTCGAGTAACCCAGGTCCGGTACAGGTGGACAGGCGGTGAAGGCAGTGTAGTACTCATCAACGACACCTTGTCCCCCTGCCTCAGACTATCCAGCTCGAGGCGCTTGGCCTCCTGAACGTGCACGGGGTAGTATTTGGCTCGCAGCAGAGCCGTGTACTCCCTCCAACCGAACTGAGGATCCGCCATCCGGTCCTATCTCACTATTTCCACCAGTTCTGTGCCGAACCCTTCAGGTAGTAAGCGGCAAACGGACCTTAGCCTCTGCGGGCACAGCCAAGGTCTCGTAGGCGGTCTCCAACTCGGAGATGTACGCCTCCAACTTACGTGGGTCGGTCTCCATGAAATGAAGGGGGTCTCAGTCTGCCAATGCCTTGACCCAGTTGGTCTCTCGTGGCGGTGGCGGTGGTGGCTGTATCCGGGCATCTGCCTGCTGGATCGCAGCTACGAGCTGGGTACATCTGGCCACAGCGGCTGCTACAGCCTCAGCCATAACCTGAGCCGTAGTGTTCTCGCCCTGGTCACCCCAGTACTAGTACCACTTCCGCGGCCTCTACCGCGTGGTCTACCTGACATCTGTATTCACATGAGTAATTAGCAATATGCTTACACACTATCGGTCCAACGATCATAACGCTTCCCGACAATAAGGTATTTCCACACTAGTTAGTGGTTAACCTTTCCATAACTGATCACTTAGGTAACTGTAGTTAGGTTTCCTAACTCGGTATGTTCCTAAGCTCGGTATTCTAGTCATCAGACGATACTTCGCTCTGATACCACTTTTTGTAACACCCCTAATACGCACATGATACTAAATGAAATCGCAGCGGTATAAATCAACTAAACAGTAACTAACGCTTCGGTGCTACAACGCCGTCAACCACCCACGTGGTTGACAGGCAGAATAAACACAATTGTACCGGTCTGATGAATCAGACTCCCGAGCATAAAACTAAACCATAAATACATTATATACAATACAACAATACCGAGTACTACGACATCCTTCACTGTATACATCACTGTAACTGCAACAACCCAATAATACATAAGCCACGGGAGCACAGGCGCATCCCGGGCCAACATCCAAAAGTATACAAAAGGTATCACATCCTAGGATCTAAAGCCACTCCGCTTCTTCGATCTCATCCTGCAGTATAAGAAATATGGATCCCCCGAGGGGGTCAGCAACCCTTGGCTGGTATGGCTAACGCAGCCCATCGGCTACCGGGATACGCGCAACTACTTGTCATTATAACATGGTATTCAATTATATACATAGCATAACATAACATGAGCATGGCCATGGGCATAGCTCAAACTACACAGTGGATTTTACTCCCACGAAACAAACCACCAGGGTCAAATAACATAAGAGCCTAGAGAGTGATTCACTCTCATGTCAAGCCCGTTAAACACACTCATTACCGTTCTGTTAGACGAACGAGTAATTAAGTCACAGATGGTTCGGATTTAGTGACCCGAACACACCACACAAACACAGGTTCCCACTAAACCGATCATAAGTCAGAATAGGTAAGCTTTGGAAGAAGCTAGCGGGAGATCGAACGCCAAATTAAGGAGAACAATCTTAACAACATAAGAGTCGAATCTGATTCAGATATCTACTCTTAACTTACATGCATGACCGGACAACGGATTCCTCACTTCCCAGTTAACACTTGTTAGAAGTTCATAGTGGAACTTAACATCCAAACACCATAGGTGGTAAGTCATGTTAGACACACAAGGGAATTGAGTCACAACATTACGTCACAATAGTAAGAACAACTGTAAACTCATTACATGTTTAAATCTTATAACGTCGTAAACACACAGAAAAAACATACAACACACAAACCGGTGTAACCGCTAGACAACAGACTGCAAGAAAACCATACCTTGGTCCTTGCCTCGTTTGGTTCCCTCCGTAAGTCACTCCTATACAATATTCAAGAATGTCGGTTAATTAACTTACTTAACCTCCAAATTTATAAGTGTTTTACATCATTGTATGACATGTTTAATGCCACCTTACCCTAGGTTACCTTCATTATACACCCTAGGGTTAACTACATAAGTTACATTCTTTTCGTTTTTTTTTTTTTTTTTTACAAGTTTAGGTCCGACCGACCTTGCCGACCGAACTTACCCAAGTTCGGTCGATTCCAGAATACATTTCCGTTAAAATTTTCTACTCCGACCGAACTTACCAAGTTCGGTCCCTATGTTCGGTCTTTTCCCGAGAGTTTCTTCCCTTTTGTAAATTTAGCCCGACCGAACTTACCATGTCCGGTCCCTAAGTTCGGCCTTTTCCAGAGAGTTTCTCCCCTTTGTAAATTTAGCCCGACCGAACTTACCATGTCCGGTCCCTAAGTTCGGCCTTTTCCAGAGAGTCAATCCGTACTCAAAATACAGGCCCGACCGACCTTGCAAGTCCGGTCCCCAAGGTCGGTCTTTTCCAGAAGTCAATTCTCGCAGGGTAAACTGGGCTCGACCGAACTTGCAAGTTCGGTCGCAAGTTCGGTCTGCCCAGACCTTTGTTTCCTTTTCACATTCAACTCCAAACTTCACCCCATAACCTAGTACCCCCTAACCTCATTTGGGCACTTCAAACACACCTTAAGACATCCTTAAACACTCATAAAACTCATTATCTAATTCCTTAAACCTTTACTTATTCTTCACAAAATTCCTAACACTTACAACATTTTACACTAGGTTTCTAAATGGTGTTCTCACCTATGATAACTACTATCCCAAAATGTTTTCTCCTTATCTTAACATCATCTCCCAAGCATTATTTCTCACAACCAACTCCTTATGTCACTCTTGAAGTTTTTTTCCAAGTTCACACTTTCTCCTTAATTTATCAAAGTTTGCCTAAGTCTTTACCTAAGTCCCAAAATGACTTTGATACATACTAAAATCTCAAGCTCATGCCTAAGTCCTTGTTACATCCCAAATCACCTTAATGCATGTTTCTTATACAAGAACAACACTTAACCATTTAAATACTCCTTAACTTATCAACCACATTTAACACATAGAACTTTACATTTGTTACCCAAATTTCGACATAAGTTCTCCTAGAACATTACTAAACCAAAACACATTTTTACCAACAAACAACCAAGAACACTAAAAATCCATCAAGCATTATTATACACAAACTTCACTCACAAGGCACTACATCACAATATAGTGCACAATTTAAATTGCATGGCACTTAGGCCCTTAAATGACATGGCTCTTAGGCCCTTAAAATGCACAAATCATAAACACTGAATTTCCACAATATATTTGTTTAACCTGCAAATACACTCACACAACACATATGCCTTTACTAAGCTCTTGAGAATACTTTACTAAGTCATTCCCATTGGCTCTTTAGGTAGTTTTAATAAGCATTTATAAGCTCATTTCTCCTAAGGCATTAGAACAACTTTAGGTTAGTAGATTTACCTCTTTTGCGAAATAACTTCTTTCTTGTTTCCTTTAGAAAACCGATAGAGTACTTGATTCTTTGACAAGCTCTAAACAATATACAAACATTATAATGAGTGTTCAAGCTATAAGCTCCATCTCATTGTAAACCCTAGTTTACATTGTTTCAAAAACATTAATGTAGTTGTTTTACCTTGCTCTTTGAAGAGAGTTTGAATATCTAGCAAGAGAGGACTCCACCTAGTCCATGAAGAGTTGGAATGAAGCTAGAACAAAGTCACATAAAAAGCTCCTTCAATACATATTTCGGACATGACAAAAACAAGGAGGAAATGAAGTTTTATTTGAGATTCCTTACCTAGAAGTCAAGGAGAGTAACAATATGTAAAAATACAAGCTCAAGCTCTTCAATGGAGAAACTCCATGGCACCGAAATGGTTGTCTTGGACTTTTGAAAAGATAGGAATGAAGAGCTTGATGAGAGGAAGAAGATGGTGGTGTTTGTTTTTGATTTGGACAAGTGAGCAAGGTTTTACAAGAGGTTGAAGCTTGTGTTCTAATGGTGATAGTGGTTCTATCGTGAGAGAACAAAGAAGGAAGGAAGAAGAGAGGTGGGAAACCGTGTGAGCAAGGAAAGGAAATGAGAGAATGAAGATTGGTTTTACTTTAGAAGATATTGTAGTTTAAAAGCAAATAGTACTTTCTTAGTCATCATTATTTACTTAACAAATTAACAAGAGGGTGGTGAGTCACCAAGCCTTAGAAAACCGGCCCCCTAATTATAATGAGGGTAATATAGTCTTTGTTTGTCAATTTAATTACTTATACAAACATATGTACAAAATAGCTTATAAAGTTACTATTCATAAAACAAGGCACATAGAAGTGAAATTTTTGATTTCCCACTAATATAGACACCCAAATGTGATATTATATAGTACACATATATATTTAAGAGTAATGATGGACATCTAGCCATTCAAAACTCATTTACAAGACAATTTTTCAAAAATGTGCTTTAAGACTCCTTAAAGCACATTTTGTGTTTAAACTTGTTTTCAAGCTTGGTTTTCTTTGGTAATTGATTTAATATGTTCATTAATGTATAAATGAGGTCTTGGTAAGTTCATTAGGTCTTAACCAAGTTTATCCCAAGCTTAGAGCACATTTTGGCTCTTATTAACTTTAAAGCACATTTTGTGTTTTCTTTTGTTTACACTTGTTTACTAATGTTTCTAAGACTCTTTTTAGTCTTAATACACCATGTTTAAGTGTTTAAACAATATATTAAGGTTTGGGGTTTTCATGGTGAGAATTGGTGATTATAGAACTTAGTGGAATTAAGTCTTGAGGTAATTACTAAGAGATGAATCGGGAATGCTTGATGGACTGAGTCCACACGTTGGAGATGTATTGATTATGATTAGAAGAACTAAAAAGATAGAAAATTGGACATGAGTGAATTATTTGGATGTTTGAAAATGACGTGGGAGGTGGAACATGATTTTCTAGGGATCAAGGGAAACCGAACACAAATTGGGGTGGAAGGATAGTTCTACACTGATGCTGATCACATCAGGGTTGGATGATTCCTGAAACTCCCTACCAGTGGTCGCAATTAAATCACGCTAAGGATAGAGGCATTAGGATAAAATGAAATTGGAGTTGATTGTATTTTAATTAGAGGAATTATTCCTCACATGACCTCGTAAAAAGGATTACCTTTTTACTGAGTCTCGCCCATGAAGTCAAGGACACACGAGCCCTTGTCTTCGGACCGGTGACATGGGGAGAGCAGTGTGTTTTGTATTTGGCCCATGGTGATGAGGACGAACGAGCCATTGTCTACGGACCGGTGACATAGGAGAATACGTTGGAAAATTATGTGATTGTTTTAATCATCAAAAGACACAAAGAGAATTTTATGTGTTATACATGCTTAAGCATGTTGTGTGATTTAAGTATAAGCATATGGCGGATCTAATGATCCAATGAGTTTAAGTATACATAAGTATGATCTATATGATCTATGGAATGAGGTAAGACATGTATTCTAATAAGATAAGGTGCATGGGAACTTTGGGGACAAAGTTCTTTTAAGGGGGGTAGATTGAAATACCCCAAACCTAAGTATGCTAATTAAACATCAATATATGATGTAGTAAGGCTAAAATATGCCTTAGAGAGATTGGTAGACCAATTTAAACCATGGAAAACAGAAGAAAATGCCTTAAGGGCAATTTGGGCAAAAACGTGCTCTAAGCTTGGAGTGACTTTGATTAGCACCAAATACCATTATAAGACCTTAGTGATATGTCAATGGACATTTTAAATCAATTACCAAAGAAAACCAAGCTTAAACATAAAATGTGCTTTAAGACTCCTTAAAGCACCTTTTTGAGAAATTGTCTTAGAAATGAGTTTTGAGTGGCTAAATGCCTATGATTACATCTTAATCAACATTTGTACTAATTAGTATCACATTAGGAAGCCTAAATCAATGGGAAACCAAAAATTCCACGAATATGTGCACTAATTAGTGAATAGTGCCAAATAGTGCCCAAATTAAGCTTAAGTCAACATAAGTCAATAAGATGGTCAACCAAGACCATAAATATCTCCATTATAAGAGGGGGGCCGGTTTTTGATGTGGGGAGCCACCACATGACAAAGCAATTAAAGGAAAAGAAGAGGAAAAAGAGAGAATAGTACTATTTGCTTTATAAAAGCAAAATACCTTACATTAGCCTACCTCTCTCCTCTCTTCTTCATTTCTCTTCTTATCCCACGGTTTTCTTCACCTTCTTCATCCTCTCAAACCGTTCCAAGCAGCTCCATTCTTGCTCCATCTTCAAATGTCCATAACTTGCTCATTTTAGCTCAAAATCAAAAACTAAACACATATTATTCTTAGTTAGCTCAAGCTCTAGCTTTCTATCTTTACAAATCCTTCAAAGCTCCATTTCGGTGCCAAGAGAAAACTCCATTGATGGAGGAAAATCAAGTTTGAAGAGCCCATTTGGTTCTCCATTCATTCAAGGTAAGGAAATTGTAAGAAAAACCATGTTTCCATCACTTCTTCTTCATGACCGAGAATTACCTTCTCATGGAGCCTTGTTTTATCCATTGTTCTAGCTTGATTATATTCTTCAAGGGCTAGAGGAGGTCCTACTTGATTCATATCCAAGCTTGTTTTGAGAATCCAAGCTAAAACATTCAATTTAATACCTTAAAACACATTTCCAACCTAGGGTTTACTCCTTAAGGTTAGTGTATATTTAGCACTCATGAGAGCCATTGTTATTGATTAGAACATTGGCAAGGGAAATTAAGATGGTGGTCGAGACTCCCAAGGGAAAAAGGTCTAAGGAGGAAGTTAAGATAAGCTTGAGAAAACAAGGTAAATTGCTTACCTAATGGTGGTTTAAGGTTTAAGGAATGAGTTTTAGATGAGTACCAATGTAGCCTAGGGCTTACATTAGGTAATGGGTTATATAACCTAGGAAAAGGAATTTAAACAAGCTTGTGAACTTGTGATTAAGGAGCCAATGGGAATGAGTTAGTAATATAAGTTTAAGATGGATTTTAAGAGCATTATAACTACTATGAGACTGATGGGTGTATTTGCAGGTTGAAAGCTTTTATATGGGAAATTCAGTGTTTAAGTTAAGTTATTTAAGGGCCTAAGAGCCATGTCATTTAAGAGCCTTAGTGCTATGCAATTTAAGATTATTGCAATATATTGAGTTTGTTGTGAATGAGTTGGTTTGGGTGATAAAATAAGATGAGAAAGGACTAGATGTGTGTGAGTTGGTTGAATGAGGAAAACAATGCATTTGGGCATGATAATATACTAGAGAAGCTATGGCAAAATTTGAGTAGAAAACAAAGTGTTTAAGTGGTAGTGGTGAGTTTAGATGCCCTAGGATTCACTTGGGATCATTAAAAGAAATTTGAGTGGAAATGAGTTAACTAAGGAGTTCTTGAGGATGAGAATGACCTAGAGTTGTCTAGGAAGAGTTAGAGGATTGGTGAGTGTATTGAACACCAAAGTCATGGTAAGAGGAATGGTAAGACTTGTGCGAAATTTGGAGGAGAAGGTGTATAATGCTTTAAGGTGATTTAGGTATGAACTAGGGAATATGTATATCAATGAATGTTTTGGGAGGCTTGAGTAAGTAGTTATGATGCTAGTAGTGGAACAATAAGGTTTTAGTTTAGATGGTAATGAGTGGACTTAGGTGATGGGAGTGGAGATTGAAGGAGAATGTTGTCGATTGTCGAGGAAATCGACTAGGAATGTATAAGAGTGTAAGATCATGAGAATGGTGAGTAAACTGAGTGAAAGGGATGTAGATGTCTAGGGAAGGTGTAGGAAGGTCAAGGTAAAGAAGAACAAGGTTAAGGTGCTAAGAGGATGGCAAGAAATGTATAGTAAGTTCATGAGTTTAGGATGATGAGTAATAAATGGAAAAGAGAGGAATTGGTGCATGCATATGCAAGGTTACTTGAGGAAGTTTTGGTAAGGTTACAAGTTGGAAATGTAAGGAAATAAGTGCTAAGTGTTAGGAGTTTTAAAAGTATTGAGTGAATGTTTAAGAAGATCTTTGGAAATTGTTTTGGAGAGTTTGGTGGAAGTTCTAAGGAGAGTTTAAGTGCCTAAATGGTATTAGGACATATGGGGGAACTTGTGAAGAAGTTTGGAGTCAAATGGGAATCTAAAAACAAAGGTCTAGAGCAGACCGACCTTGGGGACCGGGCCTGCAAGGTCGGTCGAGCCCAGTTCACACTACTGGAAAGAGTTTCTGGAACGGACTGACCTTGGGGACCGGACTTGCAAGGTTGGTCGGGCTTGAATTTTAGGTACGGATTGAGTCTCTGGAATGGACCGACCTTCGGACCGGACTTACAAGGTCGGTCATGTCTAAAATTTTGTATGGGGATTGGTCTCTGGAACCGACCGAACTTGGGACCGACTTTGCAAGGTCGGTCGGGGTAAAATTTCAAACGGCAATAAGTTCTGGAATGGACCGACGTTGGGTAAGGTCGGTCGGTAAGGTCGGTCGACCCTAAAGATGAAAAAAAAAGAAAGAAACCCTAAAGAGGTTTAGGGGTATTAATGGTACCCCATTAAGAGAGCATTGATGATTAGAGGTATAAAGACCTAAGGGATTAAGTTATGTATAAACTTAAAAGTTTAAGTTTAGGTTGTAAGAATAAGTTGTAAAACTTAAGAGGTGTTAGGTGGGGAATCATTATGGGTTAAGTAAGTTAAATAAGTTGAATTAAGTTAAGTGATTAACAACCTAAAACTGAATGAAGTTTTAGGGCTTAAGTATTTGGACTCCGGAAGTGAAATACCCCTAAATTAATTTAAATTAAATTAGGGGATTTCTTTTATTAAACCATAAATAATACTATTAATATTACATTATGGTATGGAATTATGAATATTAAATTATTATATGGAATTGTGAAATTTATTTAGGGGTTTTCTCCTATTTAACCCTAATTATTATACATTATTATATAGTATTATGAATTTAATAATAAGATTTATAAGTCAAAATCTTGGGAAAATTTCTAAACACTCCAAATATATTATAAAGATTTTAGGAAGTGTTGGAAAATTATTTTGAAACATAAAAGTCAATATAAAATTCTAGAAACCTTAAAGCTTATTAAGCCTTGCTAGAGTTGACTTTTTGAGAATGGTCAAACCAGGCCATGAAACCTATACCAATAAATAGGTTATGAAAAACCATGAAGATCGATAAAAAGAACGTTAAAAACGGATCATCCTAGCCAAAGTTATGACAAATTGAAGTTTAGAGCCAAAATTTTAGAAGTTGCTGACGTGTCAGTCAGCCAGCCAATGGCACTGGAACGCCTGAGTTTCCCATCGGTTTTGGCATGCCATAGGTCGATCTTCAGACGCTTATATCTTTTTCTCTACTCCACCATTTGGTATGGCATCTGTTTCATTCGATTCTCCTATCTTTCCTCTTTCCAACCATTACTCACACATCATCTAACTCCTTCTACATCGACGGGAAAATCGATCTAAAGTTGCCTCCTTGCGAATTCGTAACCCAGAATTCCAGTTTTTTTCTGAAATCGGGTAAACTTCGTCACGCCATAACTTCTTCATTTCTCATCCAAATTTCCTGTTCTTTAGCTTGTTTGAAGATCTCTAATCCCTCTACAACTTTCATGTTGATGGCCAAGGCTGATTCGCACTGGTTTGGGAGATAAGTCTGTCTAAAGTCGCCTAGTCGATCACGGTCGAAAATCTGCCCAGTTCATCCCGAAACCAACTAGGTAAACACCGATCTTGAGAGATCTGTAACTTTCTCCCTAGTTCATCAAATTCCATGATTCTTCCACTAACATCTAGAGTTACATGTCTAGTTTGGATTGTGATAGGTTCCATGAATCATGTCTCTCAGTTGGTGCGAGTTGATTCGAGAAGGAGCATACCTGAACCGCACATAAAATATCGATTTCCAGTTTTCCCGATTTGGTTTCGCCCCGTTAATGCAATTCCGGTGAGTTTCCGATCAAATTTCTCCATGGTTTTCCATTCGAAATGTCATCATCGATCAAACCCACATACCAATTTAGTCTATTATGCATTACAATGGAGAATTTGTAGGAATTGCAACCGAATTAAGTTCTGTACCGAAATAAACCCTAACTCTCGAATCGATTTCGAAACTTGGTGTATACTGCATTATAATTGGGGAAATCGGTACCATTAGAACCGGAATTTGATTACGAATCGATAGGAACAAGAATCACTCGATTTCGTTCTGTAGATTGAGAGATAATCGGGATTTAGTACTCGAATGGGTTATTGAGTTCGATGATGAACTAGCGTTCTGGGCCGTCCGATCTCAGTTAATAAACATGGACGGCCGAGATTAGATCGTGGGGATTAAGAAGTATTAAGTGAATATGTTTTCCAGAATAAAGTCCTAACTTGCTAGATTTATTTAATGGCCTTCCCGAATGTATTTTGACTTGAAATTTTAACCATAGATTCCTTATAAAATCTAGTTTATTTTGATGTAAATTAATATGGGTTTTGAGTTTTTAAACATAAGTTATGATTTTTGCAAGTTACGAGTATTATGGAATTATTTGGATAATTTAAAATAATATTTTTATGAAATAAAAATTTTATAATATGTCTAAAATGTATAGTTACTATATATTTAATTTGGGGATTTTTGGACAATTGTAAATGGGTTTAAAAATTGTGTTTATGAGTTTTTCATAAGAATAACTTATAATATATGGTTTTTAATGTAATCAAAATTAAAGTATAGTTGATTAATGAACTTTATAGGTTGGGGAAAATATAATAAGACTGATTAACATTTAATACAGTATGTTTATAAATATTTTGGGTACTAACTTTAAGTGAGTAAAAATTGTTACATATATTTATATATATATTTAATGAGAGAAATAAATAGAAACTTATTAAATCAAGGAATTTAACTAAACTACATTTTATTTATTATATATATATGGAAGCTAATATGTTTAACGAAAACTAAGGGAAACTTATTTTATAAACTAGTATAATAATGTGCTATGTGTAAAAGTTAGTATAAATAATTAAGTGCAATAAAGCTACACAAGGAATGTCTTGAATAAATCCTAATATATATACACATAAAAAAACTACATAAATAAAAGAAATAAAATGCCTTATAGAAAATATAATATGAAGGAATTAATGAGATAAACTAAACCTCTACATAATACTAATAAAAGAATACTATATGAGGCGGTATTAAATTAAGATTATTAATCTTAAGGAGTTATCTTTGAATTTCTAAGATTTATATAAACCGTATTAAAATACATGTATAGTATTAGTCAACGACCATAATGTAAGTCTATAATTGGGTTAAGTAATTAATAAGTTAAAACTTAGGAAAATTGTGATTAGATTACATAAATACACAAATAGATCTTATTCTATAATTAATGATAAATAAATGTAATACTTTTACATCTAAATGTTCTTAATATATAAACAATAATAAAGTAAATAAAATACTTTTACATATGAATGTGAGGTGGATTAGTAAGTCTAGATCTAATCATTTCTTAACATTTAGGTATTGAAATATAACTTAATGTTTTAAGTTAAAATCATTAAAAGGATTATGATATAAAACTACATTAAACTATGATTTGGAAATTTATCTAAATGATAATCCTTAAGTTTCTTGGCATTAGATAAGCCATATGAAATACATTTATAACATTAATTACCAATACTTAGGATGTGAGTCTACAATTAAGTGAGGTATTTAGTAGTTAGAATTTATAGAAAGGTTTATAAATAGGAATTTGATACTTAAAACCTTTGAACCTTTTATTAGATAAAACTAAGTTACATAAGAGATTATATTGATCTACTTTACGACACTAAAAATATTAATGAGGATTTTTAGTCCAAAGGGGGTATGAGGATTTTTCAGAACATATTATCTTATTAAGTAATTGACAATTTCACTTGTGAATGAGAGTTTAATTCTTAGATAAATTCTACCTTATGTTAAGATATAATGTTCATCCTAAAACATAATAAAGGAGATTAATTTATTAAGTTATTCCTTTGAAACCTTAGGTTTTGTAAACAATATGAAAAATGTATTTTAAGACGTAAGTTTATTAAAATTTAGTATAAAGGATTATACATAGTCTATAGCGGGAATGTGTGTAAAAATAAAACATTTGGGAAATTAAATGTAAGCAAGGATAAATAAAAGGTTATCTTAAAGTGCCTTATTATATAGTTAATGATAAAGTAAATATATACCTTGGAAATACTAAATGTAAGAGTTCGATAAATCTAAGTTAACTATAATATAGTTATTCAAGATGAGAAGCAATTTAACATCTTATGATAAGATTATTAGATGGTTGTAATAAAAGTCATCCTAAACTAAACATATGATAAATGAGTGTAGTAACTCAATTAGGTTATCATAAAATGCATCTATAACACCATGTTTCCAATATACAGGATGTAGATCTTAATTAAGTTGAGGGGAAAACTTAATCATAATGGATTATTTGGTAATACTGATAAAATACATAATCATTACATTGTGAAATAATAGTATAATATTCTAAGATAAACCTATCATAGGTCATAACCCGATATTTATTCTAAATTAGAATAAAAGTATTAAGCTTAAAATTATTATTGAGATTCTAAGATTAGATGAATAATATAATACACTTATGATATAAGGGTCTCAAGAGTCTTGAATTGAGAATTAGGGTTAAGTATGAATAAAGTGGATAAGAGTGTAACAATTAACAAGTGTTAATAACATACATTCCCTAGTCTTACAACCTTGGGTTATACAACATTCTAATATAAGTCAAAGGTTATACATAATTTAAGTGAGGGCTTAAAAGACAATTGAGACTTAGAAATAAGAGTGAGGAATTTATTTAAGTTTAACTTAGGTTACAAGTTATTGATGTTAGACTACCTTTAATATTCCTCAGAGTATTGTTGATTATTTGCACAAGTCGACTAGAACTGCTACAGCGATTACCAGGTACGATTTCTCGTACTCAGCTTGTTGGGTTTTGGCCTTTATGGATGTTTTGTACGATTTCTCGTACTCAGATATTTTGAACGAATTTATGGAATGTTTTGAGAAACGCTAAATGAGCTTGAATGAATTTGAAAGGAAATTTTGTGTGACTAACTCAGCTTGATGTGACTAATGAGCCTTGAATGTACACTTGTGGTTATTGGTTCCTTCTATCTGGTTGTTTCATTAGATATTATCTGCCTGGGGTTTACGCCTCTGCACTCTGTAGGACTGAGTGTTTTGGTATCGCTCTGGTGTAGTTAATGATCTAGTGGAAATATGGGAAATGTCAATCTTGGTAAATGCTTCTTTTGACCCTGGATATTGTTTCCTCCATGAGCTGAGTCTTGTTGTGATGTGCACATCTTCATCGGTAAACAGCGAGGGGCTGTATATCCCCTGTCCAATCGGACGTTGTAAACAGCGAGGGGCTGTATATCCCCTGTCCTATCGGACGTAGTTAACAGCGAGGGGCTGTATATCCCCTGTCCCAAAAGGGACGCAGTTGGCAGCAGGGCCATCTCTTCCAATTGGTTTTATTCCACTCTTGAGTTATGGTTCTTGGATATCTCTTCTTTCATCCCCTTGTGACTACTTGGGTCTTTCTAATCCTAATTGGAACTGAATCTAACTTAAGCAATGGATGTTCACTAACTTCTGGCGTGGTTTCTTTTATGTTGGCTCACTCTACCTTCACGTTATTTCTCTATCCTTGACTTGTTATCTTTGACTTGGTGTTTTGGTGTGCCTTGTTCTTCTGATTTGTTTTGAGCATTTGACTTCAAGTTATTGTTATTTTAAGAGTTATGTTTTTCTTTTAATACTGTTGTTTTGGAGAGTTGTACCAGTTCCATTCCAGGGAACTGACTCACCCCTCCTGGGGTGGGCTGCTTGGTTTCATCTTGCAGGTACGAATTTATACAGGTGGCCACGAAGAGTATGAGTGATTGGGATGGGAATTAGGAATTGTGGAGAGTTTTTATATCTTGCTCTTGTTATGTTTTCTCGAGTTCAGACCGTAGCATTTGTAATATCATAAGTTGTAATTGGTGAGGTTTGGTGCCGGGTGTTTGGAACCCGATGATCTGTAATCGCCTTAGTATTTTATTTCCGCTGCATTTATGATAAGTAGGGGCGTTACAGAAAGTGGTATCAGAGCGTAGTTACGCTCTGAGCCCGAGAAAACAAGCCGAGTGAAATAGTTAGAATATAGGTGCCCTTAAAACTGGGGAATTGGGGTAGAATTGGGAAGTGAGGATTCCAGTAAGGCACGACTCCTAACCCTTCTTGGATTAGTGAATGATTTCTTTATACACTTTTTGTATGAATGTCTGTTAGGAATAGTGTGTTGTCATACCGTTTGACCATTAAACTATAGGAAATAATAATAATAATAAGTCTGGAACATTATCAATTGGGTATGATAAGATCTTGGTTGGAATAAATCATACATTGAACTACTTTCAAAAGCATACGTATGGAAAATACATGGCTAAGAAAGCAATGCTTTAAAAGCTTGAACACATGTTCCCAGAATTTTAAAGAATACTTTTGGTTGAAAATAGTACAAGTGGAGCTTTGAATAACTAAGTGATATATACTTCAACTCCTTTAAAGCTTGAAATAATCTCAAGAACTACTTGGTACAAATTATTACCTAAAGATAATGTTTAAGATAAATCTTAAGTCTAGAAAATTATTAAACTAACAAGAACTAGTAACTCATCAGAAAAGATCAACATCCAAACCTGTAATCCACACTAAAACTCTATGTTAACTTCAGAAAGAAAATACATAAACCTAACACCCTACGGGAAGTGCCTGGTGCGACGAACTCCTAGGCTGAAAGTAGTGGGGGTGCACACTCACTTCTGGAAGTCTAGGGGCTAGACAAGCCTTGTCATCTAACCGTAAATAATCTTCTACGCAAGTGATGGATTGTGTTGAACTTGAGGAGGATTGGTGGTAAGACGTTACCATCATGAAATCTTGAGCTAGGCATATTTCATTACTAGCCACAATGAACAATTCAAAATTTGTATCTTAAGATTCAGTATTAAAATTCATACATGTAAAGGGTTTATTGAGTTAAATATTTGGTGAAAAATACCTATACATGGAGGAAGGGGATTTAAATTTGGGTACTCCAAGGTACAACATCTACCCCTTATTAAATATAAAAAAATATATATTAAAGGAAGTAACTTAAAGATTGAGTGAAGGGAAGAGTAATACTAAACTAAATATCATTGATTCTTAAATACTTGGAGTAATGAGCATCTAAAAAAAATGAGAGTTACTTAATTATTGGAAATTCTCATGTTTATTTGGAAGTTTAACATTATACATATGCAAAATTTTAGAAGTCACAGAAGGTGTATTTTTATAAAGGAATATAATACAAATTTTAATGTATGGTTGGCTAATAAAGCTTTGAATATAATTTTGAAAGACTATCTAGACTTATTATATGATCTAAAATATTATTTAAACTACTCAAACATGTTACACCTGATTTATAGCTTGTTAATATATTGATATGTGAAAATAACATAAATGGCATATTTACGTATTTTAGGTTATAAATTCGGTACAAGGTTTCATGAAAGATTTAATTGCATTAAAAAAAAGAAGTTTTAATATATAGTATGATACTATTTTAAATAAGTTCATGAATTTTTAAGCCATGACAATTAAGAAACTTTAGGTTATAAAATGCTTCTAGAGAAATGTTGTAGTAAGGATGGCATTTAAATAATTACATTACATTATAATGGAATTTTTCTTTTATGAATTAATAGTTTCCAAATCACATGATTAAGATTTTGATACCTACTACACCCAATACTTAAATAAAGAAAGAGTGAACTAAAATGTTATTATAGTAATATCTAAGTATAACCTATGTTCCGTTTCAAAACTTAACCTACTATATGAATGATGAATTCTAAACTTTGTTCTTGCAATGACCGTAAGAGAGGCGAAATGAGTTAGGAAAGCATGTTGGGAACACTAAAAGATTTAATTATAATCAAGCTAGAATAACAACGAGTGATATTGTGCATCAAAAATGAACTGCATCCTTGAAGGAGGAATCTCCATAGGAGATGTAAAATATGCTCCTTAAAAGTGAGTTTAAATTCCACTTCATTATTACGAGACGGATATGGGTCGTACCCTATTTTAAGGGGGGGTACGACATCTTCATAAAATAAACATACAATATAAAATGAACATATAATGGACATATCATTCGTACTGGTCATAAAATGAATAGGTAAGGATCATAAAATAAAATTTTATAATAATCAAGAAAATACAAATACATAATCGATCATAGATAAATTCAACAGTGCCATAAAATTTACAACAAAGCTTGATAATAAGGTGCTGAATTCTTTGAATGTAGTGTTTGATAACGGAAACAAATGTTTGGGAATTGTTATTGGATGAATACCCTTGAGTGGTTGATTGTTTGGTATACATTTTAAAGCTTGTAGTACAACTTGATATTTAGTTTACCCACACACCGGAAGCGGGTGTGAGTAGTTGGTAGATAAATCTTAAACTTCGGGACGAAGTTCTCTTTTAAGGGGGGGTAGAGCATAATCTTTCTTCGCTACCTCATCCAGATTATGCCCTGTTGCGTGATTAGCAGAGTAAGAGGTGTATGTGTGTACTTGGTTTTTACATTATGACACCGCATGTGACTTTTTATTTTTATCATGAAATATCTCGGTATATCTTGGTTCAGTTTGAGTTTGAGTAATCTCGAGTGGAATGTGGAACGGGAATGGATGGAAATAAAGGATTGGATTGGTATGGAATTTCGTTGGAATTATTATTGTTTCAGCACACCCGAAGTGGTGTGAGTGCTTATTAGTTGATTTTTAAACTTCGAGGCGAAGTTTCTGTTAAGGGGGATATACTGAAATACCCCTAAATTAATTTAAATTAATTTAGGGGATTTCTTTTATTAAACCATAAATAATACTATTAATATTAAATTATGGTATGGAATTATGAATATTAAATTATTATATGGAATTGAAATTTATTTAGGGGTTTTCTCCTATTTAACCCTAATTATTATACATTATTATATAGTTATTTGAATTTAATAATAAGATTTATAAGTCAATAAATCTTGGGAAAATTTCTAAACACTCCAAATATATTATAAAGATTTTAGGAAGTGTTGGAACATTGTTTGAAACATAAAAGTCATATAAAATTCTAGAAACCTTAAAGCTTATTAAGCCTTGCTAGAGTTGACTTTTTGAGAATGGTCAAACCAGGCCATGAAACCTATACCAATAAATAGGTTATGAAAAACCATGAAGATCGATAAAAAGAACGTTAAAAACGGATCATCCTAGCCAAAGTTATGACAAATTGAAGTTTAGAGCCAAAATTTTAGAAGTTGCTGACGTGTCAGTCAGCCAGCCAATGGCACTGGAACGCCTGAGTTTCCCATCGGTTTTGGCATGCCATAGGTCGATCTTCAGACGCTTATATCTTTTTCTCTACTCCACCATTTGGTATGGCATCTGTTTCATTCGATTCTCCTATCTTTCCTCTTTCTAACCATTACTCACACATCATCTAACTCCTTCTACATCGACGGGAAAATCGATCTAAAGTTGCCTCCTTGCGAATTCGTAACCCAGAATTCCAGTTTTTTTCTGAAATCGGGTAAACTTCGTCACGCCATAACTTCTTCATTTCTCATCCAAATTTCCTGTTCTTTAGCTTGTTTTGAAGATCTCTAATCCCTCTACAACTTTCATGTTGATGGCCAAGGCTGATTCGCACTGGTTTGGGAGATAAGTCTGTCTAAAGTCGCCTAGTCGATCACGGTCGAAAATCTGCCCAGTTCATCCCGAAACCAACTAGGTAAACACGATCTTGAGAGATCTGTAACTTTCTCCCTAGTTCATCAAATTCCATGATTCTTCCACTAACATCTAGAGTTACATGTCTAGTTTGGATTGTGATAGGTTCCATGAATCAAGTCTCTCTCAGTTGGTGCGAGTTGATTCGAGAAGGAGCATACCTGAACCGCACATAAAATATCGATTTCCAGTTTTCCCGATTTGGTTTCGCCCCGTTAATGCAATTCCGGTGAGTTTCCGATCAAATTTCTCCATGGTTTCCATTCGAAATGTCATCATCGATCAAACCCACATACCAATTTAGTCTATTATGCATTACAATGGGAGAATTTGTAGGAATTGCAACCGAATTAAGTTCTGTACCAAATAAACCCTAACTCTCGAATCGATTTCGAAACTTGGTGTATACTGCATTATAATTGGGGAAATCGGTACCATTAGAACCGGAATTTGATTACGAATCGATAGGAACAAGAATCACTCGATTTAGTTCTGTAGATTGAGAGATAATCGGGATTTAGTACTCGAATGGGTTATTGAGTTCGATGATGAACTAGCGGATTCTGGGCCGTCCGATCTCAGTTAATAAACATGGACGGCCGAGATTAGATCGTGGGGATTTAAGAAGTATTAAGTGAATATGTTTTCCAGAATAAAGTCCTAACTTGCTAGATTTATTTAATGGCCTTCCCGAATGTATTTTGACTTGAAATTTTAACCATAGATTCCTTATAAAATCTAGTTTATTTTGATGTAAATTAATATGGGTTTTGAGTTTTTAAACATAAGTTATGATTTTTGCAAGTTATGAGTATTATGGAATTATTTGGATAATTTAAAATAATATTTTTATGAAATAAAAATTTTGTAATATGTCTAAAATGTTATAGTTACTATATATTTAATTTGGGGATTTTTGGACAATTGTAAATGGGTCTAAAAATTGTGTTTATGAGTTTTTCATAAGAATAACTTACAATATATGGTTTTTAATGTAATCAAAAATTAAAGTATAGTTGATTAATGAACTTTATAGGTTGGGGAAAATATAATAAGACTGATTAACATTTAATACAGTATGTTTATAAATATTTTGGGTACTAACTTTAAGTGAGTAAAAATTGTTACATATATTTATATGAGAGAAATAAATAGAAACTTATATTAAATCAAGGAATTTAACTAAACTACATTTTATTTTTTATGTATAATATGGAAGCTAATATGTTTAACGAAAACTAAGGGAAATACTTTATTTTATAAACCATATATTGGATGTAGCTATGTGTAAAAGTTAGTATAAATAATTAAGTGCAATAAAGCTACACAAGGAATGTCTTGAATAAATCTTAATATATATACACATAAAAAAACTACATAAATAAAAGAAATTAAATGCCTTATAGAAAATATAATATGAAGGAATTAATGAGATAAACTAAACCTCTACATAATACTAATAAAAGAATACTATATGAGGCGGTATTAAATTAAGATTATTAATCTTAAGGAGTTATCTTTGAATTTCTAAGATTTATATAAACCGTATTAAAATACATGTATAGTGAAATACCCCAAACCTTCATATGTTGGTTAAATGTTAAACTATGGTATTCAAAGGCTAAAAAGTGCCTTAACAACATCAGTGAACAATTAAACCAAGCAAAATACAAGGAAACACCTTAAGGTCAATTTAAGCAAATAATTGCTCTAGACTTGGTTAACCTTGTATAAAACCTAAAGGTCATTTCTAGACCTTGGAAATATGTTAATGAACATATTAAATCAATTATTGAAGAAAACCAAGCTTGAAAACAAGTTAAAACACAAAATGTGCTTTAAGGAGTCTTAAAGCACATTTTTGGAAAATTGTCTTGTAAATGAGTTTTGAATGGCTAGGTGTCCATCATTACTCTTAAATAAATATGTGTACTAATTTGTAACACATTTGGAGGTCTAGGTCAATGGGAAATCAAAAATTTCACATCTAGTGCCTTGTTTTGAATAGTGCCTTTAATAAGCTAGTTTGTAACATATGTTGTTACAAGTAATTAAATGGGTCAATAAAGACCAAACTATCTAAATAAATGATGGGGGCCGGTTTTTAGCATGGTGAGTCACCAACATGTAAAGAAATTAATTAAGGGAAGGAAGGGCAAGAAGGTAAAAAGGAGAAAGTTACTTATTAATACTAATATCTTGTAAAAGCAAGACTTATCCTCATCTTCTCCTTTCCTTCTACATTTCACACGGTTGCAAGCTCTCTTCAACCTCTCTTCATTCTCCATTTACGTTTGCAATAATACACACCAAGACTCCATCTTTGACCACATGTAACTCCTAGCTCCATGGTCCAAATTCAATTTCGAGACCACCGTTCTTCTAGTTGAAGCAAGCTCTACACTTCTATCTTTTCAAGACTTCAAAAGCTCCATTTCGGTGCCATGGAGATTCACCATTGAAGGAGCTTGACCACATCTTTTTACACCTTGTTGTTCTCCTTTGCTTCAAGGTAAGGGAACTCAAAGAAAAATGAAGTTTCCCTCATGTTTTGGTGCTGTCCGAAAATTCACCATTAATGGTGTCTTCTCTTGTTCTTCCATAGCTTCATTTCAACCTTTCATGGACTAGGTGAAGTCCTCTCTTGTATATGTACAACTCTCTTCAAGATCTAAGGTAAAACAACTATCCTTGTGTGTTAAGACAATATGTATAACCTAGGGTTTGTAAGTGAGTTTAAGCATGAAGCTTGAATGCTCATTGGTTGTACTTGTGTGTTGGTTAGAACATTGGCAAGTAACCAAGTGCTCTTGCCGATTTCCAAACAAGGAAGAACAAGAATGTTCAAGTAAAAATCTGGAAGGAAAGAGGTAAACAAACTATCTCAATATGATTTAAATGCCAATGGTAAATGAGCTAGTGAAATGCTCTCAAGGAGTTTATTAAGGGCATATGTATTGTTGGGTGTATTTGCAGGTCAAAGGCAATATATACTTGTGGAAATTCAGTGTTTAAGGTTTAAGCAATTTAAGGGCCTAAGAGCCATGTTATTTAAGGGCCTAAGTGCCAAGCAATTTAAGTTAAGCACTATATTGTGTTGTGGTGTAATTTGGTGAAGGTTTGTGTGTGATGGTGTTCTTGATGGATTTAGGTGATCTTGAATGTTTAAGGGTGAAACTATGAGTTTTGGAATGATGATATGCTAAGAGAACCTATGGCGAAAATTTGTAAAATGAATAAGGAGTCTTAAGTGTTTAAGTGAACTTTGGTGAACTAGGAAATGTAAGGAATGGGTAAATGTTTTGCTAAGGAAGAAAACATGCATTAAGGTGTTCTAAGGTGCTACAAGGACTTAGGCATTATCTTGGAAGTTTTAGAAATCTAATGGGTGTTCTTAGGATGTGTTCAAGTCTTGGAGAAATTGGTTTAAGGTTTAGGTAATGTTGGTGAAATATATAAGGAAATTGAGTAACAAGTTGAACATGAAACTAGGGATGTTTAAGATGATATTTTGGCATAGAATATACCTAAGATCATATGGTAATTTATACAATTAGTGGAGGTGGAGAACTAAGGCAACACTTGATAATGCAATTTTAACAATTCTGTAGGTTTGGTCCGGGACCTAGGTTATGGTTCAAGTCCCGGACTATGCATGAAAATAGGCGAGAGTGCACCACTGGTTTTGGTCCGGGACTTGGGGTGAGTACAAGGTCCCGGACCACCCTATGAAATACGCCGAAGATTTTAAGTAAGTGCTGGTCCGGGACTTAAGGTAAGGACCAAGTCCCGGACCACTCTAAAATTGTTGTTTAAGGTTGGAAAATGGTGTCTAATGATGGGGATTGATGGATAATGATGTTGTAAGGTTATTAAGGACATGTTTGGTGAGTTATAATGACAATTTGGTGGGTGGGAAGTTGGAATAAAATGTGAGAGTAAATCAAGTTAAAAATGTTAAGTCATTTAACTAGTTAACGGGGATAACTACGGTCATTCGACGTTACACAAACATGTTACCCCAATGTTAATGAAAACAACTTTAATGTACCAGTTGTTCGAGAATTGTTCGAGGAACGTAAGTGGACATGGTGGAGTGGACTCCGGAGACAGGTATGGTTTTCTTGCAACCTGTGTCCTACCGGATTACACCGGCTTGATGCCAATGTGTTTTTCTGAGTGTTTGCCACCTTGTAAGATAAAACATGGAATGAGTTTATGTAATTCATTTATGTGGCGCAATTGGTCCCGATACCGTTTAACCTCAATAAGTGTTAAACCTTAGCTAACTAAATCTAGGGACACATGAGTTCGGTATGGATTTAACGACCCAAACCTTGGGAACGTTCTAACCACGGCTATGCGTGAGTTAGTTGTGTATGGTTATTGTTCAAGTGTGTGAACCTCCCTTGCGTGTTTAACTCGGTTGATACCGTATGGTGTGTGGATGTGATAGGTTCCATAAAGGAGCTCTAACTACTTAATTATAAGTATATGTGCTAATGGGGGGTGAGGAGACCGGTCATGTTCCGGCCACGCGTGTGATGGACGGGAGTCGATGTCATACCCCGACTCTCTTGGTGTATGTTAGGTTGTTTACTCATTGGGTTTCCAATCTTCCCTTTAGCTTAACCAAAGCTATATTACTGACTCACGTCGGTTTACTGGGGCATACAATGGTGGTTCGGTGTGCTTGGATGACTATATCCGACACACCTTGGGGTTTAAGTTAACCGTTCCATATAACAGGACGGTAACAAGGTATGTAACGAGCTTATCATGAGTTTGAAATATTCTCTAGGCTCTAAGTGAACTAATTATGGTAGGGACGGTTCCTAAGAGGACCGTACCCGTTATGTTATGTGTTGTGTTGTACTGCAATCGCTATAGCGATGCGGTGCTATAGGTTGTAAATTATGGAATATGTGGTCATGGATATGAAACATAGTTTAAATAAAAGGTGTCTAAGAATAACCCGATTACTGGGTAAGTGTCGTCTATTAAGGAAGTATCTCCGTTTAGAGGAGAGCCACTTTAAGGTTAAATGTAATAATGGATGGTTTGTTGTGTGTGGATGCGTGGATGTGTTGGTATTGTTGAGCCCAATAGTTGGGAGTATGCAATGTGTTGGGTGTTTATGGTTTACATGCGTGATTTAAATATAATCAACTGCATGCTAAGACGACAATTAGTTGTGCGTGGCCCGGTAGCATGCGGGCTGCGGGATTACCATACCAGCAAAGGTGCTGACCCCCTTGGGGGCCACCCTTTTCTCCTTTTTTCTATTTCAGGTACAAGGAGCTGGAAGCCGTTCGAGAGTAGGACGGGGTAGATGTTTGTACATTGGTAGCCCTTTAATGGTGTATGTATTATAGGTGTAGTAAGACCGAATTTGTTATCGGCATTGGTTAATGAATACTCGGTACAGTGGGGGATGTATATGTAAATAATTGTTGGAAATGGAATCAGGATTGTGTGGTGTAGTTGCTCGGGGATCTAGTCATCAGACCGATATAATATGTATGTATTAGCCTTGTTAGCCACGTGGGTGGTTAACGGCGTGTAACACCAACGGATTAAGTAATGTGATGGTTTATGTTTCCGCTGCAGATGGTTATAAAGTGCGACGTTGTGGATGGGGTGTTACAAAAAGTGGTATCAGAGCGAAGTATCGCTCTGATGACTGAATTACCGAGCTTAGGAAGTACCGATAAGATTTTAGTACTTTGGGTTAAGGGTTGAGTGATAGCGTGAGAGATACGCTAGTTAGGAAATACCAGTGTGTACTGGATACCTACTATATCCATCCCGCCCTCCACAACCCCTATTTTATGACTTGGGGAGGAACGCCAGGGAGATGAAAGCCCTCTCTTACCCGGGAAGACCCGGTCTGGCTGTTATTAACTATCTTGTAAGTATGGGGAACCTGTCATACGGTAGATTCTGAAAGTAGAAATCCCGGAGACGGCTCCCAGGTGAACAACTGTAACCGCACTGATAGCAAGGAATGAAGAATCTTGTGTATGGAGAATGAAATTTCCGGCAACCTGGGTCGACATGCCGAGCAGTCGAAAACTACCAGCTTGCAACAGGCAAGAAGTGAAATAATAAACCCGAGACGAGAGTCTACGGGATAGCAAATGTTAGATAATGGCACCAACGGTATACCAACCGACAAAGGAACTACAACGTAGTACCCAGACAAGAGACAAGTCTCAGTAACCACGACAAATGCGTGGAATGGGCTACGAAGGGATGCATAATAAGTAAAAGGGGTCTCCCAGAATGGGAAACACCCTAGTAAATGATTATTAGAGGAGGACAATAGAAGTTGTGCAGGAGATTAGTTACCAATTAGAGTATCCAAGTAAGGACCCATGAGACCACTGAATACGGTGCAGACAAAAACAGTGCCGCAGCCGGTACATGTTGAACCGACAGCCAGTTAACAGGGCGCACTTGCCGTGGCAAGTGCAGCTATAACAGGGCTGTTCGAGGAAAAAAAAAATTGACAACTACAAACTACTTAGTAAAGTACCCAGAAAATAAATGTGATCATCGTAACCGTGGAAGGGCTTAACAGCCTAACCTTTGTAAATGGGAATATACCAGTCGGCAAGAAGCTAGACTTGGTTAAGGCAAGAAGGCATTGTGAAACCATGAGAATTTTTCTTTCAAACTCAGATTTAATTTCAAACTCGTTTCTTTCAAAACCCAATTCTCTTTTAAACCAATATTTCTTTCTAACCTTCTTTCGACTAGTTTACCTTGTAATAACCGGACGGAAACCGGTGAACCCGAGGGTAGCAACCCGACGGTATGGGTGGAGTTCTTAATGATACAACGGTGGATAAACCTCCCCTAGATTAAGTTCGGGAAACAGGGGATGTATATTGTCAAAGGACAATATAAGGGAGTTGACAACAGAATACTTCACCTAGGCGTGTGACGGACACTACGAGTGTACCAACTGTGTTGTGGGACGACCGCACTCCGATAGGAGCATGTGGGCCTGACAGACCTACTTATGGGTTAGTCGGGTAAGTAGTAATGTATCAGTATGATACCCCATATATGTATACGAGAAGAGTCCGAAACACGGGAAGTAGTCGACTCCATACTACGGTCAGCAGTAAAAGTCAAGTAAGAGCTAAGGATTACCACGAATGGTTGAAGTAAAGGAACCCAGTTGAGAAAACTAAATGAATTGGTAAATACGTCCAAGAGAATGTAGAGTCAGAAGTGCGAAGAGACGGATGGTTATGTAAAGACATCACATATGTCTTAGGAAGCTGAAGGAATGAGACATGGTAGCTGGAACGAATACCCAGCTAAGAAGTAAGAAGGCAAGTTTACTGAAAGCACCCATGAGTGCAAAGTAAATGTATGGCAACCTTAGCAACACCCAGGAGTAATCCTTGAGGGGTGTTTGGATCAAACATTGTCGAATGAGACAATGTAACAGAAACTCAAGAGTTGAAATAATTACTCGGGTTAAACACCGAAGAGAACCCACTTAACAGTAGGACCCTAAGTTGCCAAAGAGACAACTTGGAAGGAATCGAGATGTGACGACCTTGTTAAACCATGTAATGTCGTGCAGAAAAGTAATTGTGTGGAAGTAGCCTTTAGTGAGCAGAGCTCGAGGCAGTGGCTTATAAGCCACAAGCAAGACATGTTATGTCAAATTGAATCAATTGTGGAAGTTTGTGTTACACAAGAAAATAAAGCGGAGAACGAACCACTGCTTAAGAGTGGGGATACCTCTCAATATTGTGAAACCGCAGGAGCGGTAGCTGTGTGAACCAAGTTTAAGAAATATATTAAGGATGGACCATGTTATTATTGTGGAAGAACAGCTAGTTTACTAGCATGTAGGTATAACGTGGAGCACCGAGCTGAGTAACGCCGGTTTATAACTCAAAGTGAGCAACGCTCAAGGAGCATTCAGTAGTCATCCATGAGGATGATGCAAGTATATGTGTGGAAACTAATATGACAGTGAATACCATGTAAGTTAGTGTTGTGCAAGGAAAAAGAACACGGTACGCAGAAAGCGACCGTTGTATAAGTATGGATTAGGTGATGGTAATGATCGAGTGGGATAGCTAGGATTTGGAAGATGATAATGGTGGAAGGCGAACAAAGAGAATTATAACACTATAAGACTGAAGCGTATGAAATGCAAGGTCATATCAATGAAATGATACAGGTGCAGAATTAAATGTGGAAGTAGGAGAATTGGAGGTGTACAATACAGTATGAATACGAATGGACAGGCCAGAATCGAAACTGGTTAGGAGTTAAGAAAACTCCAAAGAGAATTCTTGGTAAAGGAACTAAACCGCTAATATGGTCAAGATCCTTTAACAGACCGCGTGGTAGTTAAAACACTTCACGACGGCAGAACATTTGAAGCCAATGTTCAGTGATTGATTACGTGGGCGTAATCCCTTTTAAGGGGGGTAGAGCGTAAAACCGCTTAGTGTGTTTTACCGTACAAGTGTACGTGAACTATGTTATGATAGCACAAAAATAATTTGTTATGATGGTTGGTTTGGCTAAATGGTGGTAATTGCGCACAGAAGATGCGAAATACTATTGTGGTAGGTGTGACTACCTTGGTAATGGTTGTGGGTAAGTACAAGTACTAGGGAGTAAATAAACTCCTGGGGAACTAAAACCCCAATGGTGTGTTTGCATAATACCAAATGTGACACGATGTATTGTATTTGATTAAAAATATGTATATATATACAGTGTGGTGATTTATGAAGGGTATGAAACTGACATGGAACCTGGTAAGAATCAGATTCCCTAGGTAACTTGATTAAAAGAAAATGGATATAATTGATGGACTGAGTTCTATCCCTTGGAGATGTGATGATTATGATTGGAATGATTGAAAAGATAGAAAAGGGAAATGTGTGTATAATTTGATCCTTGAAAATGAAGTGGGAGGTGGAACTTGATTTGCATGTGATCAAGGGAAGCCGAACACAAATTGGGGTGGAAGAATAGTTCAACACTGATGCTGATCACATCAGGGTTGGATGACTCTTGAAGCTCCCTATAAGTGGTCACAAGTAACACCACTAAGAAAGGATGCAAAGAGCATAAGTTGGACTTGGAGTTGTATTGAACTTTCAAAAGGGTTTTCAATTGGTATTTCCAAACAGTGGATTGATATTTTGAATAGAGGATTCTCTTGTTTACTTAACCTGGTAAAGAATATTTTTGTAGTACTTGCTCACGAGCTGAGGACGTATGAGCCTTTGTCTACGGACCGGTGACATGAGAAGTACATATGTTAAAAAAATTAAGTGAATGTTTTGATCTCCCAAGGAACGGGGACCAGGTGTCCATCGCGACCGGGTTCTGCGGGGATCACAGTGTATATGTACTCAACATGGGACTCGAGCCCATGAAGAGATGGAAAAGGTATTTCTGGTTGTTATACATGCTAAGGCATGTTGTGTGGTGCGAGTAATAAATATTACTTTGACCTTGAGTCTTAATAGGGTTGAGTTCTGAAATGATTATGTTACCTGGGCCTATGAGTCCAAAGGTGGTTATGTTACCCAGACCTGAGAGTCTAAGGGTTGTTATGTGAGTACATTACTGTTAAGGTACCCGGACCATTGAGTCCGAGGTAATCATGTGAGAATGATATGTTATGGATGGATGTGTATGTACCCGGACCGTCAAGTCCGAGGTTGTGGTAAAGGTGTGTTGGTAATGGAAGTTTATCTTGAAAGTAATTCCCGTATTCTAATCAAATGATGTGTTGGGAAATGTGAACTTCGAGGACGAAGTTCTTTTAAGGGGGGTAGATTGAAATACCCCAAACCTTCATATGTTGGTTAAATGTTAAACTATGGTATTCAAAGGCTAAAAAGTGCCTTAACAACATCAGTGAACAATTAAGCCAAGCAAAATACAAGGAAACACCTTAAGGTCAATTTAAGCAAATAATTGCTCTAGACTTGGTTAACCTTGTATAAAACCTAAAGGTCATTTCTAGACCTTGGAAATATGTTAATGAACATATTAAATCAATTATTGAAGAAAACCAAGCTTGAAAACAAGTTAAAACACAAAATGTGCTTTAAGGAGTCTTAAAGCACATTTTTGGAAAATTGTCTTGTAAATGAGTTTTGAATGGCTAGGTGTCCATCATTACTCTTAAATTAATATGTGTACTAATTTGTAACACATTTGGAGGTCTAGGTCAATGGGAAATCAAAAATTTCACATCTAAGTGCCTTGTTTTAGTGAATAGTGACTTTAATAAGCTAGTTTGTAACATATGTTGTTACAAGTAATTAAATGGGTCAATAAAGACCAAACTATCTCTAAATAAATGATGGGGGCCGGTTTTTAGCATGGTGAGTCACCAACATGTAAAAAATTAATTAAGGAAGGAAGGGCAAGAAGGTAAAAGGAGAAAGTTACTTATTAATACTAATATCTTGTAAAAGCAAGACTTATCCTCATCTTCTCCTTTCCTTCTACATTTCACACGGTTGCAAGCTCTCTTCAACCTCTCTTCATTCTCCATTTACGTTTGCAATAATACACACCAAGACTCCATCTTTGACCACATGTAACTCCTAGCTCCATGGTCCAAATTCAATTTCGAGACCACCGTTCTTCTAGTTGAAGCAAGCTCTACACTTCTATCTTTTCAAGACTTCAAAAGCTCCATTTCGGTGCCATGGAGATTCACCATTGAAGGAGCTTGACCACATCTTTTTACACCTTGTTGTTCTCCTTTGCTTCAAGGTAAGGGAACTCAAAGAAAAATGAAGTTTCCCTCATGTTTTGGTGCTGTCCGAAAATTCACCATTAATGGTGTCTTCTCTTGTTCTTCCATAGCTTCATTTCAACCTTTCATGGACTAGGTGAAGTCCTCTCTTGTATATGTACAACTCTCTTCAAGATCTAAGGTAAAACAACTATCCTTGTGTGTTAAGACAATATGTATAACCTAGGGTTTGTAAGTGAGTTTAAGCATGAAGCTTGAATGCTCATTGGTTGTACTTGTGTGTTGGTTAGAACATTGGCAAGTAACCAAGTGCTCTTGCCGATTTCCAAACAAGGAAGAACAAGAATGTTCAAGTAAAAATCTGGAAGGAAAGAGGTAAACAAACTATCTCAATATGATTTAAATGCCAATGGTAAATGAGCTAGTGAAATGCTCTCAAGGAGTTTATTAAGGGCATATGTATTGTTGGGTGTATTTGCAGGTCAAAGGCAATATATACTTGTGGAAATTCAGTGTTTAAGGTTTAAGCAATTTAAGGGCCTAAGAGCCATGTTATTTAAGGGCCTAAGTGCCAAGCAATTTAAGTTAAGCACTATATTGTGTTGTGGTGTAATTTGGTGAAGGTTTGTGTGTGATGGTGTTCTTGATGGATTTAGGTGATCTTGAATGTTTAAGGGTGAAACTATGAGTTTTGGAATGATGATATGCTAAGAGAACCTATGGCGAAAATTTGTAAAATGAATAAGGAGTCTTAAGTGTTTAAGTGAACTTTGGTGAACTAGGAAATGTAAGGAATGGGTAAATGTTTTGCTAAGGAAGAAAACATGCATTAAGGTGTTCTAAGGTGCTACAAGGACTTAGGCATTATCTTGGAAGTTTTAGAAATCTAATGGGTTTCTTAGGATGTGTTCAAGTCTTGGAGAAATTGGTTTAAGGTTTAGGTAATGTTGGTGAATATATAAGGAAATTGAGTAACAAGTTGAACATGAAACTAGGGATGTTTAAGATGATATTTTGGCATTAGAATATACCTAAGATCATATGGTAAGTTTATACAATTAATGGAGGTGGAGAACTAAGGCAACAACACTTGATAAATGCAATTTTAACAATTCTGTAGGTTTGGTCCGGGACCTAGGTTATGGTTCAAGTCCCGGACTATGCATGAAAATAGGCCGAGAGTGCACCACTGGTTTGGTCCGGGACTTGGGGTGAGTACAAGGTCCCGGACCACCCTATGAAATACGCCGAAGATTTTAAGTAAGTGCTGGTCCGGGACTTAAGGTAAGGACCAAGTCCCGGACCACTCTAAAATTGTTGTTTAAGGTTGGAAAATGGTGTCTAATGATGGGGATTGATGGATAATGATGTTGTAAGGTTATTAAGGACATGTTTGGTGAGTTATAATGACAATTTGGTGGGTGGGAAGTTGGAATAAAATGTGAGAGTAAATCAAGTTAAAAATGTTAAGTCATTTAACTAGTTAACGGGGATAACTACGGTCATTCGACGTTACACAAACATGTTACCCCAATGTTAATGAAAACAACTTTAATGTACCAGTTGTTCGAGAATTGTTCGAGGAACGTAAGTGGACATGGTGGAGTGGACTCCGGAGACAGGTATGGTTTTCTTGCAACCTGTGTCCTACCGGATTACACCGGCTTGTATGCCAATGTGTTTTTCTGAGTGTTTGCCACCTTGTAAGATAAAACATGAATGAGTTTATAGTAATTCATTTATGTGGCGAATTGGTCCCATACCGTTTAACCTCAATAGTGTTAAACCTTAGCTAACTAAATCTAGGTACACATGAGTATCGGTATAGGATTTAACGACCCAAACCTTGGGAACGTTCTAACCACGGCTATGCGTGAGTTAGTTGTGTATGGTTTTGTTTGCAAGTGTGTGAACCTCCCTTGCGTGTTTAACTCGGTTGATACCGTATGGTGTGTGGATGTGATAGGTTCCATAAAGGAGCTCTAATTACTTAATTATAAGTATATGTGTGCTAATGGGGGGTGAGGAGTCCGGTCATGTTCCGGCCACGCGTGTGATGGACGGGAGTCGATGTCATACCCAGTTCGACTCTCTTGGTGTATGTTAGGTTGTTTACTCATTGGGTTTCCAATCTTCCCTTTAGCTTAACCAAAGCTATATTACTGACTCACGTCGGTTTACTGGGGCATACAATGGTGGTTCGGTGTGCTTGGATGACTATATCCGACACACCTTGGGGTTTAAGTTAACCGTTCCATATAACAGGACGGTAACAAGGTATGTAACGAGCTTATCATGAGTTTGAAATTTCTCTAGGCTCTAAAGTGAACTAATTATGGTAGGGACGGTTCCTAAGAGGACCGTACCCGTTATGTTATGTGTTGTGTTGTACTGCAATCGCTATAGCGATGCGGTGCTATAGGTTGTAAATTATGGAATATGTGGTCATGGATATGAAACATAGTTTAAATAAAAGGTGTCTAAGAATAACCCGATTACTGGGTAAGTGTCGTCTATTAAGGAAGTATCTCCGTTTAGAGGAGAGCCACTTTAAGGTTAAAGGTAATAATGGATGGTTTTGTGTGTGGATGGTGGATGTGTTGGTATTGTTGAGCCCATAGTTGGGAGTATGCAATGTGTTGGGTGTTTATGGTTTACATGCGTGATTTAAATATAATCAACTGCATGCTAAGACGACAATTAGTTGTGCGTGGCCCGGTAGCATGCGGGCTGCGGGATTACCATACCAGCAAAGGTGCTGACCCCCTTGGGGGCCACCCTTTTCTCCTTTTTTCTATTTCAGGTACAAGGAGCTGGAAGCCGTTCGAGAGTAGGACGGGGTAGATGTTTGTACATTGGTAGCCCTTTAATGGTGTATGTATTATAGGTGTAGTAAGACCGAATTTGTTATCGGCATTGGTTAATGAATACTCGGTACAGTGGGGGATGTATATGTAAATAATTGTTGGAAATGGAATCAGGATTGTGTGGTGTAGTTGCTCGGGGATCTAGTCCATCAGACCGATATAATATGTATGTATTAGCCTTGTTAGCCACGTGGGTGGTTAACGGCGTGTAACACCAACGGATTAAGTAATGTGATGGTTTATGTTTCCGCTGCAGGTGGTTATAAAGTGCGACGTTGTGGATGGGGTGTTACATATAGTATTAGTCAACGACCATAATGTAAGTCTATAATTGGGTTAAGTAATTAATAAGTTAAAACTTAGGAAAATTGTGATTAGATTACATAAATGATACACAAATAGATCTTATTCTATAATTAATGATAAATAAATGTAATACTTTTACATCTAAATGTTCTTAATATAAACAATAATAAAGTAAATAAAATACTTTTACATATGAATGTGAGGTGGATTAGTAAGTCTAGATCTAATCATTTCTTAACATTTATGGTATTGAAATATAACTTAATGTTTTAAGTTAAAATCATTAAAAGGATTATGATATAAAACTACATTAAACTATGATTTGGAAATTTATCTAAATGATAATCCTTAAGTTTCTTGGCATTAGATAAGCCATATGAAATACATTTATAACATTAATTACCAATACTTAGGATGTGAGTCTACAATTAAGTGAGGTATTTAGTAGTTAGAATTTATAGAAAGGTTTATAAATAGGAATTTGATACTTAAAACCTTTGAACCTTTTATGAGATAAAACTAAGTTACATAAGAGATTATATTGATCTACTTTATGACACTAAAAATATTAATGTGTCATTTGAGTATAAGGTATGAGGATTTTTCAGAACATATTATCTTATTAAGTAATTGACAATTTCACTTGTGAATGAGAGTTTAATTCTTAGATAAATTCTACCTTATGTTAAGATATAATGTTCATCCTAAAACATAATAAAGGAGATTAATTTATTAAGTTATTCCTTTGAAACCTTAGGTTTTGTAAACAATATGAAAAATGTATTTTAAGACGTAAGTTTATTAAAATTTAGTGTAAAAGGATTATACATAGTCTATAGCGGGAATGTGTGTAAAAATAAAACATTTGGGAAATTAAATGTAAGCAAGGATAAATAAAAGGTTATCTTAAAGTGCCTTATTATATAGTTAATGATAAAGTAAATGATATACCTTGGAAATACTAAATGTAAGAGTTCGATAAATCTAAGTTAACTATAATATAGTTATTCAAGATGAGAAGCAATTTAACATTTTATGATAAGATTATTAGATGGTTGTAATAAAAGTCATCCTAAACTAAACATATGATAAATGAGTGTAGTAACTCAATTAGGTTATCATAAAATGCATCTATAACACCATGTTTCCAATATACAGGATGTAGATCTTAATTAAGTTGAGGGGAAAACTTAATCATAATGGATTATTTGGTAATCCTGATAAAATACATAATCATTACATTGTGAAATAATAGTATAATATTCTAAGATAAACCTATCATAGGTCATAACCCGATATTTATTCTAAATTAGGAATAAAAGTATTAAGCTTAAAAATTATTATTGAGATTCTAAGATTAGATGAATAATATAATACACACTTATGATATAAGGGTCTCAAGAGTCTTGAATTGAGAATTAGGGTTAAGTATGAATAAAGTGGATAAGAGTGTAACAATTAACAAGTGTTAATAACATACATTCCCTAGTCTTACAACCTTGGGTTATACAACATTCTAATATAAGTCAAAGGTTATACATAACATTTAAGTGAGGGCTTAAAAGACAATTGAGACTTAGAAATAAGAGTGAGGAATTTATTTAAGTTTACTTAGGTTACAAGTTATTGATGTTAGACTACCTTTAATATTCCTCAGAGTATTGTTGATTATTTGCACAAGTCGACTAGAACTGCTACAGCGATTACCAGGTACGATTTCTCGTACTCAGCTTGTTGGGTTTTGGCCTTTATGGGATGTTTTGTACGATTTCTCGTACTCAGATACTTTTGCTAACGGACTTTATGGAATGTTTTGTAAAACGCTGATTGAACTGAAATGAATTTCCAAAAGGAAACTATTTGTATGACTAACTCAGCTTGATGTGACTAACTGAGCCTTGAATGTACAACTTGCGTGGTTATTGGTTCCTTCTATCTGGTTGTTTCATTAGATATTATCTGCCTGGGGTTTACGCCTCTGCACTCTGTAGGACTGAGTGTTTTGGTATCGCTCTGGTGTAGTTAATGATCTAGTGGAAATATGGGAAATGTCAATCTTGGTAAATTCTTCTGTTGACTCTGGATATTGCTCAACCATGAGCTGAGTCTTTGTTGTGATGTGTGCACATCTTCATCGGTAAACAGCGAGGGGCTGTATATCCCCTGTCCAATCGGACGTTGTAAACAGCGAGGGGCTGTATATCCCCTGTCCTATCGGACGTAGTTAACAGCGAGGGGCTGTATATCCCCTGTCCCAAAAGGGACGCAGTTGGCAGCAGGGCCATCTCTTCCAATGGTTTTATTCCACTCTTGAGTTATGGTTCTTGGGTCTCTTCTTTCATCCCCAGACCTTGTGACTACTTGGGTCTTTCTAATCCTAATTGGAACTGAATCTAACTTAAGCAATGGATGATCACTAACTTCTGGCGTGGTTTCGTTTATGTTGGCTCACTCTACCTTCACGTTATTTGTCTCTATCCTTGACTTGTTATCTTTGACTTGGTGTTTTGGTGTGCCTTGTTCTTCTGATTTGTTTTGAGCATTTGACTTCAAGTTATTGTTATTTTAAGAGTTATGTTTTTCTTTTAATACTGTTGTTTTGGAGAGTTGTACCAGTTCCATTCCAGGGAACTGACTCACCCCTCCTGGGGTGGGCTGCTTGGTTTCATCTTGCAGGTACGAATTGTTATACAGGTGGCCACGAAGAGTGTGAGTGATTGGGATGGGAATTAGGAATTGTGGAGAGTTTTTATATCTTGCTCTTGTTATGTTTTCTTGAGTTTAGACCGTAGCATTTGTAATGTCATAAGTTGTAATTGGTGAGGTTTGGGCCGGGTGTTTGGAACCCGATGATCTGTAATCGCCTTAGTATTTTATTTCCGCTGCATTTATGATAAGTAGGGGCGTTACATACATGATGAGTACTTGTGTATTGTATCGATGTATGGTATGGAAGTAATGACTTCTACTAATTCCTAACCATCTAACTCCTAACATGAGTAACGAGTAAAACGGAATGAGTAGAAGTCCGACATAGTTTCGGCCACACGTGAGGATAAGGAAACACAAGAGGTTGGATCCGAATCCTGGCTGTAATCTTTTCCATGGACCAAATCCCTTGAATGGGTAGCATCCTGGATTAGTGGGCCACCCTAAAGCCCGGTGGTGGGATGTAGTAATCCCTGCCCGGAGGTCATACCGACTTAACTTGAGTAAAGTAAGTAAGAAGTAAGTATTGTATGTGTATCGGTCTCGACTATTGTAAGTCATTGACCTTGAGTAAAAGAGTATTGAACACCCGATTAACCCGGGTGCGTAAAGAAGCTAACAAGACTTGTGTATGAATTGGAGAATTGTATCTCCGTATTGCGGTGAGTATTCGGTAAGTAAGAATGGTTGACTTGTAATGTCTCCCTTACATGTATTGAATGTATGTATGCCATGTGAAATGAATGTATTGAACTGTATTGTGTAAAGCATGTATGTATGTATGTATGAATGAAACGAACTGCATGTATTCGACCAAATAGTTGGCGTACCCTCGCTAGTACACGGGGTATGCGGTTATCATATGCAGCGTAAGCTGACCCCTTAGGGGGAATGTTTTTATTCTACAGGTACCCGCGAGGCGTGATGGTCGAGTAAGGACCAGAATGAATTCTTTTGGGGTAGTTAGTAGATTAGAATGGTGTACCGAGTTGTACACGGCTAAGGCCTTTTTGAGTAGTCGGTGTACCATGGGGTACACCTTTTTGGGTAATGAATTGTGATTGGATAGAAATGAGTAGATGTATAAACTCTTGATTTTTGGGAAGTAGTCTTGGAATGTAATTCGTATATTTTGGATACTCGGTAATCAAAGTGTAAGAAGTATTTGGCATTGTAAAGTAAGTAGTGTGTTTTCGGTATATTCTAATCGTCAGACCGTTACTGTAAGTAATAGTAGCCTTGTTCGTCTGGATGGCTAACGGCGTTGTATCACCCGCCGGGAGTAAGTAAGTATTCGAGTAAGGTAATTATGGGAATGATTAGAGGATGATGGAAGGATTAGCGGTTGGGGTGTTACAGTTAGACCTGACAATTTTGACCCAACCCAAAACCCAACCCGAACCCAACCCATACTTTTGCGGGTTAGGGTCTTGATTATTGACCCATCTATTTTTTGGGCTGGGTTAGGGTAATAAGTTATTTTTATGGGTTGGGTTAGGGTAGAGATCTTAACCCATGACCCAACCCGAAACCCGAAAATATATTTGTAAATAATAATATAAAAATATTAATATATATATTCATATATATATATATATATATATATATATTTTCAGATCAAACTATACCTTAGGCTTAAACCCAAGTGCAGTTGGACTATCCCACCTTTAATAATATAATAATCTTAACTAAACTAACGGCCCAACCAGCTACATATCAAACAAAGGGTCCAACCATACCTTAACATAATGTTGAAAACCCAAGTGCTCTCGTCTTGCATACTCACATCCATTTTTCTTCTCTACGTCGTTGTTTATGTCTATGTTGCTCTTCATCTCTGCCCAATGTTTGTTTTTCTTATTCTCATTGCCATAGTTGTTCTTGAGAACATAAGTATGTTTAGATTATCTAGAAGGGTGAAAAAAAGTAGGTGATATGTATTTTTTGTAAGTAGGATCTTGATTATAGACCTCTTAGTGAATTCTGAAGCGAACAATGCGGATAACATGTTGCATAAAAGTTCCTCAACTGTTGGTAACGATTAAGTGATGTGATTGTACTTTTTTCAGGCATGAGCACTCAATTTAAATAAGTGTAATTATTATAAACTATCAGTCATAGTTTAAGGCTTTGAGCTCTCAGTTTATAAATTATTTCTAACTTTAGAAGGTTTGTCTTTAGTATATTTCTCTAATGCATAATGAAGATTTTCATTTTCGTTCCCCTTTTTGTTAAGGGCACTTGGAACATGTGCATATCTAGATAGGATTCCTCCCAACAGTGGTAAAGCTTTAGGTTTAAGTTGATAAATATAAACTTATGAAAAAAGTACGTGTTATTCTATTCATGGGAAATCGGTACAATACTTTTACATTCTTTCTATAACATGGAATTCGTTTAAAGTTGGTCGATCAAGCAAGATTACTTCTCTCCCTTTTGTTTCATCCTAATTAATGTGTCAACTATCACTGGATGTTTTTAGATTTTTTTTAATTAATTTTTACTCGTAATTCATCTAAATTATTGTATGCTTAAAAAATGGGTTGGGTGGGTTGGGTTAGGGTTGAAGGATTTTAAACGGGTTGGGTTAGGGTTATGATTCTCTGACCCATCCATTTTTGGGTTGGGTTGGGTTGATGATATTTTAAATGGGTTGGGTTAGGGTTGATATCAACCCGACCCAGCGACCCAAATTGCTAGGTCTAGTTACAGTAGCCATGTTAACCATGTGAAAATTTTATTTTAACAAATGGTAGCCTTTATTTCCATTGTTGGGTGATTTCATGTATTAATCATTAAGGAATTAGCTTATAAAATGAATTAAAAGCTATATTTGTAGAATAAAAATTATGCAAAATTTAAAAAAAATGCCCTTTATAATGATGGTGATGTTGAAACCTATTTGGGGTCTAGGCATATCATATAAAAAGGGAAATTCCCGTAATACCCTTAAAATTTCCTGACCATGTGTTCTTTGATCGTTTTACCATTGCCCTTTACTTTGTATGCTAGAACCTTTTCCCGAGGGTCAAAATTTTGGGTATAACAGGAACGTCTGTTGGTGGTTTTAAAAAGTAGAGGCTGTTGTTGGGTCGTGCTGCTGAAAATCAAAAAATGTTTATTGATGTTTTTGCAATAGCTGTCAGCTGCTGGTTTTGGGTGTTTAGTGGAAGCGTGTTGGTGGATCATAGAAGCTGAAACGCTGCTGGTGGTCATTGTTCCCTAAATGCCATCAATATAAAAATTTCAACTTGTCAAGTCATATCCATGACTATTCTTGTTTTGAAACACTTAGATTTAGATGGACAATAATGTAACAAATTTACATTTTAACTAATATTTTAGAAACTATAATGATTTAAAGTATTATCATCAAAATGTCACATAAATTAGCACATAGGTGCCCAGTAAATGGCCGCTTCCACTTATTTAACAACCAGGTTGTTCCATCATTTTTGTGTTAAATATAAGCTGGCCTTAGTAGTTAACACGACATCAAATTGAATAATAAAAATACCTAATGTTAATGTGGATTTTAAGTTAGATATATTTCAAATGTTGTTAGTGAAAACTTTTAATTTATGTATAAAATTGTGAGTTTTGACTTCTAATATCTTACTTTAGATTTTAAATAATGGAGTAAATTTACTAGGAACCTCCTTGAGGTTTTGAGATAATACCGTTTACCACCTTGTGTTTATCATAATTATTGGTAACCACCTTAAGGTTACGATATCTCTGACTACGAGCCCCCGAATTATAACTTCGTTAATAAATCATTAACCCCTTGCTAACTTGTTAACTTATTCACTAAATGATGTCAGACTGGACAAAAAACACTACTTAATCAGCATCGTCTAAGTCTCTTCCATCCCACCGGTATTTGTTATAAAAACGTCAACCTTAACCCAGGAATGGTCTACAACCAAGAACAAATCTAACCTTAAGCGATGCATAGCAGAGAAAAACCTTCTAAAAACACGTGGACCATTCCTGGGTTCGGATTGACGTTTTTAGGAAAATAGCAGTGGGATTGGAGAGGCTTAGACGATGCTGATTAAGTAGTGTTTTTTGTCCAGTCTGGCATTATTTAGTGAATAAGCTGACAGGTCATCAAGGGGTTAACGATTTATTAACGGAGCTATAGTTCGTGGGCTCGTAGTTAGAGATACCGTAACCTTAGGATGGTTAACAATAATTATGATAAACACATGGTGGTTACCAGTATTATTCCAAAACCTCAAGGGGGTTCCCAATAATTTACTCTAAATACTATTATTGAAAATCAACTTATTTTACTTATATTTATATTTACTACTATTTGTTTAAATACAATATTATTCAAATTAATGCATAATCAACTCTAAAATTATAAAATTTTGTGAAGTCTCATAGTATACATTATAATTATTTATATTACCAAATAGTATTACAGTTTATAAGAAATAGTATTTATAGAGCCTTAAAATAAGGCTTTATATAGTTGTATAAAGTCCTATATATGTGACTTTATAAAGAAGAGCAAAACTAGAAAAAAATTTAGGGGAAATTATATTACTCACCTATGATGTTTGGTGAAATTACACACCCCACCCTCGAGGTTTCAAAAATTAATTTCTACACCCATGTGGTTTCCCCCATTTTACATTCGACAACTTTTTTAATTTTCATTCAACTGATGAGATGCTTAAATGTTGTCAAAAACTGATGAAACTTTACATGGACGACGCTAAAGTGTTATATTTTGGTCCAATGCCAAATCCAAAGTTTTTTAAACTCACATGTGCCATGTGGGACCCAAAGAACACACGTTCACATGTCACTTGTTTCATTGGGTCCCACGGATCACATATGAGCTTAAACAACTTTGTAATTTGTGCTGGACCAAAATATAACATTGTAGCATCGTCCATGTAAAGTTTCATCAATTTTGGACAACATTTACGCATCTCCAAAGTTGAACAACAAATAGAAAAGTTGTTGGATGTAAAACGAGGGAAACCACATTGGTGGGAATTTAAGTTTTCAAAACTCGTGGTGGGATGTGTAATTTCACTAAGCATCATGGGTAGGGGATGTAATTTTTCTAAAAATTTACAAATTCCAACTAAATTGCTCAAACGAATTTAGATAAAATAAATAAATAAAACCTTTAATTATGAGGGTCAAACATAAAACTCTCAGATTCTGCTATACCTGTGAGAAAATGGATCATACTACACCTAATGCATTAATCGTGATGTGACTGGTCAAGGATTAGCTGGTTGTGGGTGTTTTCTATTAAGGTAAACAAATTTATAGTTGAACGCATTAAACAAAAATGCATTAAACTCTTATGAGCTATGGTATGGCTATTGAGCTCCCCTCTTTACTTCGAACTTTTATGACCCCTCTTTTTCAAAGCTGAGGTAGAGAAAAAAAATTAGATAAGAGAAAAAGTAAAAAAATTGACACAATTGATGTGTGTGACTTATAAAAAAATGAGCTTATACTACCAATCTCTCCACTAATATGAGGCACTTGTTCCCTTAGTCAGTCAAAACATGGTTCCGAGGGAGGGATAGGAACACAGCAAGGCAAAGAGACTTAAGAGACATTGCTTATTGTGGTACTTAACCTTCCCTCTCTAGCGAGGGTGACTTCTCTTCTCCCATATCTTCTCTGTTTCACTGTTGGCTACTTTTTCTCTAGAAAACGCTAGAGTGTTGTGTCCCTTCCACCCTGTCAGTTGGAGTAGGTGTGCATGGGAGCCCCTTTGCCTCCCTCCTTCGACTGGAGCGACGAGCGCCGACATCCGCAGAAAGGTCATAGGAGGACGTTTGCTATTTAAAAAAGGCAATGATGGTGTGTCTGTTCAGAAAAGGTGCCCGGATATTGGATAAATCCAGCAGGAGTTATTATCGTCTCAGCATCTGTTGCAAGCAATACAAAAACACAAAGTTTCACTTCTACCGCATCACAGAGTGTGTTCCCAGGAAAACTAAAGAGTTAAAAATCCTTTTGCTCTTCAATATCAATTTGAGAAGGAAAATGACAGGAAAACAAAGTGTCATTGAGGAGTTGTCGGAGAGATGTGCAAACTTGTCTTTAACAAAGTAGGAATGTAAGAAGATTACAATGGATGATATTTTGGTGGATAACGGTCCTTTCCCATTCGAATGTTGCATTATGGCAAACTGTTTGGCTAAAAAAAAGTGGATACGAGAGCTATGGAAAGTACCTTGTACATGGTGTGGCAATCGAAGGAAAGGATTAAGGCAAAGGTGGTAGGCAAGAATCTTTTCTCTTTAAGCTAGATAGCAACATGATGACAGATCCATACTTCATAAGGGTTCATGGTTCTTCGACGGTTGTTTGTTGGCGCTGTAGCGGGTGGAAAGGGAGAAAGCCCCCAGGGACCACGTGTTTCAGTGGATAACAATTTGGATCCGCATTCACGGAGTTCCTTTCATGTTCTACCAGAAGAGTTTGCGCGCATACTTGAAGAGAATATTGGTTGCTTCATTCAGTTCGAGGAAGAGGACGATAGAATGACGGGCGATTACTTGAGGGTTAAGATCCTTGTGGACATGAACTTGTGTGACAAAAGATGCATAGTGGTAACCATTGGAGGAGAAAAAATAAATCCGGGGCTAACATATGAGAAAGTGCCATCCATCTTCTTCAAATGTGGTCATTTTTCGCATGGAACTAGAGATTGTGGCAAAACAAAGGAGGTGGGAAGGAGAGTCTAGCCTATATGGCCTATGTCTAAGGGCGAGTAGTCTTAGGAAAGGAGGGGTGATGTAACATCCCATATGGGCAACTATCCAACAACTTAGCTCTCAAGCCATTCGGGCTTGAAAACTAGTCCCTTTTAAGCCCTTTATCCTCACTTAGGTCTAAAAGTGGAAGGCCTTGTTGTAGTCAACCCATATGTATCCTTATAAACCATTCACATTACTACTCATATCTCGATGTGGGATGGGGGTATTACATACTCCCCAACCAAAAAACATGACGTCCTTGTTGCAAGCCTAACATCCAAGTCCCATAGACCTCCTCGGTAGGTGTCGGGTAGCCCATCCCGACATGATCCCGTGTCCGCCCTGATACCATTTGTAACACCCTATATGGGCAACTGTCCAATAACCTAGCTCTCAAGCCATTCGGGCTTGAAAACTAACCCCTTTTAAGCCCTTTATCTTCACTTAAGCCTAAAAGTGGAAGGCCTTGTTATTGTAGTCAACCCATATGTATCCTTATAAACCATTCACATTACTACTCATATCTTGATGTGTGATGGTTTACATTATTTGTAACACCCCATATGGACAACTATCCAACAACCTAGCTCCCAAGCCACCCGGACTTAAAAACTAGTCATTTTAAGCCTTTTGTCCTCACTTGAGCTTAAAAGTGGAAGACCTTGTTGTGGTAGTCAACTATAATGTATCCTTATAAACCACTCATATTACTACCACTACTGGAAAAAAAAGAATAAACAACATTTTTATTTGTCTTTTGGAACGTTTTATAAACGTTTTTTTATGCCAGCGACGCAAATGGTCGAACCTCTTAAAGAACGCGTTATAAGCGTTTTTTATACATTAATTTAAAAGAATGCTTATTGCTAAAGCGTTTTTTAAGGTGTGTAAGGTGGCGGGAATCTACGAGGCATAAAGAACGCTTTCATCTTGAAGCGTTCTTTATGTCTGACTATAAAAAACGCTTGTTTAATATAAGCGTTCTTTATGAAGCCTTATAAAAAACGCTTATATTGATAAGCATTCTTTATGACATTTGGCGCGAGAGTATAAGAAACGCTTATACATATAAGCGTTTCTTATATGGTCCTTTTATATATATTTTTATTTTTTATACAATTTATTACCCTGTGCATAACACAAAATTAAATCAAAAAATTCTCATCCACAACCTGTTTGCATTATATATACCAGATCAACCAAACTGGTGAATTTTAATTAATAGATCAACAGCAGTACTTTGTTTGCATTAATATTATACGTACCAGCGCACATAGGCTTAAGTGTAGTATCGATCAACTACAACATTTGTAACTAGCTAGTTAACCAAACTACTAAAAATGGTTCAAGCTCGATCATAACATGTACAATACAACCATTTGAAAAAAGAAAAGATAGATGACTCATGACTTCTTCTGATCAATTTAGTGCGTTCAACACATGTGTGCGCGCTCCTTGACAAACTTGAGATCGGCTTGTGAATAAGTATTGAGAAGAAATCAACAAGCTGCATGCGAGAATTATAAAAGCAATTAAGTACACCATTTAAACTTATCCAAACATGCACAAATAGTTAAAATCACCAATTCAAACACAAAAGTACTTATAATACGTACCTGAGAAGAAATTTCCAATTCGCTAAGACAGTTGTTACCTCTGTTAAAGATGGAAGTACCGACGATCATGATGATTCTTCTACTGATACAAAAGAGACAGAAGAAGAAAAGCATGATACAAAAGAGACAGAGGCAGATACAGATGAAAGGAGGAATGAGAACTCAGAAACAGAGAGGTTGAAGAAATTGGCTAAAAAGTTAAGTGAGGCTGCCACGAAGTAGAGTCCAGTGGAGATTAACGAATTACTGGCCCACTTCATGACCTTAAATGAAGAAAACGGTTTTCTAGAATAGTTGTATGAGGAGGAGAAGAGGAAACTTAGTCGATTATATGGTGGCATGGGGGACTATATGAAGATAAAGTGGTACCAGATCGCCCGGTTGATGAGTTTCATGACTTATGGATGGAGATGGAGATGGAGAAGCTAGGCACTTCTCCATCTTCAGTTTCGATTGGATTCGCATCTTCTTTCATTTTTGAACATCAATAGGTCTGAGAATCTTCAAACACTTGGACATGAATGTCTATAGATTGCATGCAGTCAATTGGAATACTAGCCACACACTGTTGATGTAGGGTGCATCGTATCTTTTAAAAAAATAGATGAAGATCTCTTGGCAATTAAAAAGATTGAGAGATTCCCCCTAAGTAGGATTCCCCCTGAGTTTGCATGTTAAGCGTCTTTAACAAATGATAGCAATAAGTGACAGCTTTTATGTTAGTAGAAAACTTTCTACTATGGTTATAGTATAACATAAAAGCTATCACTTATTGTGCATAAAAGCTGTCACTTATTACCAAATTTTAGAAAGATCAAGAAAATTAAATGTTTAAAGTACAAACATGCTTAAAATGATTACTTACAGTTATGTAAGTGAAGTTCATGAAGGAGAATGGTTTACCCATGTCACTTAAACCAATCTTATGACCACTGCATAAATATAGCATAAAATGAAGCCATTTGTTATATGCCAATAATCTAGGACAAGCTTAAAACAAATGCAAATGCATGAAAATTTTAAAGACTCACTCCTTCAACAATTTCTCTATAGCGATCTCTCGATGGTCATCAGCGCCTAACGGGTCTAGTATCAACAAGCATGAGGTGTCGATACACAACACCATCAAAATTCAATGATTACTACCACAGGTAAAACAAAGAATGTGTTGTAGAACATATTTAATTTCCATAAATCACATAAATGTAATTAGAAAGCAAAGAAATCCAGTTATTGTGTACTTAAATTTGATGATATGGGATTACCAAATGACTGCTTAGTCTTCGCACCACAGCACAAAGTCCACGCCTCATGTGCTGTGTACATTGCCCACCATCCAATGCGGCCTGATTTGCTGACAACAATTGCGGACACAAGAAAGTGATGGCAGCTAAACTATTATTCGCTTGCAGTCTAGCAGTCAAACACCTAAAAAACAATTTTTAAAAAGATATGTTAAATAGCTTAAAAAATAAAAGATAATTTAATAATTTAAAATCACTTACACACAATAGGCCTCAATCACATCAATGTTAAGGAGGTCTCCCATCAAAATTTTTTTAATATCGCTTACGGTAATCATCAGATCCATGGGCTCGGTGGTGTGGAAAATATGCATAGGCACTCTCATGTTGAAGTTGTAACACTCTGCTCCTTCGACATGAGAAAGTCATACAGCATTTTTTGTCTGTCTGTCAACTTCTTCAGAAACTTGGGTGCCAGAATGGGGGATATCCTAGGAGTCAAATCGAAAGGTTTCACCACTTCCTTTCTCACAGTACTCTGACTCTCCTCAGTTGATTTCACCACTTCCTTCCCCTTATCCACTCTCCTCTTCTTAACCGGTCTTTCCGTATCTATCTAATAGTATATAAAATTTAAATCATAACATACAATTCAACAATCAAGTTAAAAAATAAACATTGACGCATGTAAGTAGTTTACCTCGCCACTGACATCAATGAGAGAATACGGCCATGGAACAACTGAAGATTTTGCGTCAATTAATTTGCTCCACTCATTCCACTCCAATGGAAGCGGAGATTCCTCATGGCCATGCACAATGTCGTCTACCAACACACGAGCGTGAAGAGGTGGGAAACGCTTGAAATGTACTAGAGTGTTCGGTCCGGTCTGCAAAACCCAACCGTATGCAACTTGCACAGTCCCACCATCCAACACTTGAAATAGATGGCATGATTTAGACGCCTACATCAACTCACAACAGTAAGCCAGCTAATAAAATTTGTTTTCAAGCAATGTTAAAATAACTAAGGAGGAAAAAAAACCTGAAGGTTTTCATAGGGAATGTGTCGCTTGTGGAAGAAGAGGGTGCAGGATGACTAGTGGTCTATGAAGGAGCAGGGACCAATGCAGCAGTAGCAGGGGTCGGTGTAGGATCGAGCATTGGTGTGTCCGGCGTCACGGTAGGACCAGGTGTCGGTGTAGGATCTAGCGTCAGTGTAGGATCTGGCATCGGTGTAGGGGCAGGTGTCGGTGTAGGAGCAGACCCCTGGCCCAACACTAAAGCCTCAAGTCTTCATAGGCGGTCCTCGTAGACTCGGCGCTCCGTAACTAAACGTATTTCCATCTCATCTACTACCTCCTTCACCCGTGTCTCCACCATTTTCTCTATGATTTCAGCCTATGGTCTTGCTCGAGACAAAGGAAACACGTCTCTTTGGCGAACTTCCCCTCCTAGCCCCCGCACCCGCACTGGATGATCCTTTTGCCCAATAGTCTGGTTCAGTGGATCGTCCTGACTCGAAGGGGTCGGAACCATCTCCCATCGCTCAGTAGATTCGGACTATTTTAAATTACAAAAAAATATTAGAAATGAAATTACTAATTACTAAACAACAACTTTTAAAAATAAATACTTACAATCTTGGAAGCCAACTCAGCAATCTCACTCTGCGGGAACACATACACTCCCTCGGCATTTTTCTTCATCTGACCCAAACATGTATGTCTGCATCCTACATGCATCATCAACATTCTCAACAACTGATTGAGTGTCGTCTTCATTAACTTTCGTCAGCAAGCCCTCGCTCTTCCACTTCTTCAAGCGCCCCGTATACCCAACTCGTCCCATGTTGTGCTTATATATATTCTTCGCCCGGTTATGTCTCGCTTGTTCTTGACGTATCTGTTACAAAATTTGTACATTTGTAAGTTATTTATAAAAATAAAAAATATTCATAAAATTTGTTCCTTAAATAATTAAGAATAAAGAATTGTAAAAGTACCTTAAACTCCCCAGTCTGGTGACGGTCGTAGAATATCTTCCAGTCCTCCTCCGTGATCATACCATCATATACCACCCACGGCGGTGACTGTTTGGAGCCCGGTTTGTTAATCCAACCGTCCACCAACCGGTGCTTGAACTTCCTCAGAAATGTCGCTAGAAATGACATAGTCCTAGTCCGAAGATCATCCGTGACTTTGTACCGCTTCTGCACCATCTGCCACATGATGTCTTTGTCCGTCTGTTCTTGCTCCTTCCAATCCTTATTAATAGAGCAGTGGGATTTTACCATCAATCCCAAGTAAGAAGCAAACTGCTGCTTTGACCCACCAGAATGTCTAAGGTACTTGTCCCAGACCAAATCAATAGGAGAATCCTTCTTCACCTTCAAACCACGGGTCGGTCCACGTCCCTTCCAGGGGTTTTGCGAAGTAGATGCAGCTGGTGGTTCTTCAGTAGGGACGTCATCATCAATATCATCCAACCCCAACAGTACCTCCTCCTCAACTCTATCGTCAGGATCCATAATCTGAAAAATAATCAATAACAACAAGGTTAATAGAAATATCTACTTAATCAAATGTTGAAGTATGACAAAATGAAAATTGTTTTATATATATATAATATTGCCAACCAGACTTACATAATAACATTTCATCGGTCATTCCACAATCCTTCATTGTGGTCGGACCTCCGACATTCAAAATTAGTTACATTGTCCACCTCCATCGGCAACCGAATAGGTACATCTATTTCATCTTCACAATCATATTCATCCTCATCAACAACATCATCAATCCCAACAATCGATCTTTTACTCTGCATCAGAATAGACCATCTGGGATTACACTGATCATGACAGTAGAATACTTGTTTTGCCTTTTACGCAACAATAAAGGGTTCATCAGTAGGAGCCACTGTCGTTAAGTCAACTAGCTTCATACCATGATCCTCCTCACGATATCCCTGTTTGTTGTCCACCCATTTGCGACAAAATACACAAGTTTCATAACTAGTGTAATTCAAGACCCAGATATCTTCAACAACACCATAATATTCTTTCTTCAGTGTATTACGACTTGTTCCTGTGAAAACATCTTGTGAAGCGATAAGATGCACACCACTGTTCTAGTTTGTCGATTTACGATCTTGACGTACAGTGTAAAAAGAAAATCCATTTACATCATATCCTTCATAAGACTACACATCGAGATTTGGACCGAGTGCCAACAACTAGATCATTTCATTCACGTTCCTTGAATCTCCATACAACACCTTCTCTTTGAACCACTTAACAAATGCCGCATTCTGCTCTTTTTTCAATTTGGCATTACTCATCGTTGGGTGTTTTGTTTTGAGGTAGGCTAGGTGTGCTTCAAAATACGGTTCGACACTTTCAAAGTGATTCAACAACCAGATGTGCCTTGTTCAATGTATCAATATCAACTCTATTAACATTTTGTTATTGTGCAAAATCATAATCAGAAATGCAAGTGTTATTACCGTGGGTTCTGATCAGGCAAACCGGTGGCAGAGGTTGACAGGGCAGCAGCAGTTAGTGCGACAAGTGGACAATCCAACCGTGTGTAGTATCACCTGTTCCATGAAATTAGAATAAGGTTTTAATTAAAAAAACATGACTAATTGAACAAATAAACAAATGAATATATTTTGATCAAACCATATTGTTAAAACATTTTTAAAATACTAACCAGGTGAGTAGTGATGATCAACTCACTAAATGGGATCAAAGAGGGATTGTTCAACTGTAGTAACACCCATCCAATAATATTAGAATAAGGTTAAATTATGGAAAAAAAATTGGCATGACCTTTGCGTATATTTAGATACTCCACACTTTTTTTGCATAATCAAACAGAATAGCAGCATAATAGCATAAAGAAACAGCAAGTCTCTTTTGTTTAATCAAACAATCTCTCGACAATGGAACATTGGAAGTTCAGATTAATCTTGTCTGACATAGCTCCAAAAACTTGAGAACATTCAAAATACTGTTGTATTAAAATATTCTCAAATGAAAGACAAATGCAAGAACAAAGTAAAGCTGGGTAAAATAGAAATATAGAAACCGAACTAAAAACCCTGAAAATAAGCGACAACTTCCTGCATTAACAAATTGCATTTTGAGGTTTATAACTTCTGACTATTGTCTAGCTTATGTAGCACGATTTGCAGCAATATGCATGTGATGGAGAAATATGTGACTACTTCTACCACATAGGCAGTGTACCTATCGTTTTGCGGGTATAGTGATTAAATGGGGTTGTCGATCTCAGGGACCTCGTATAATTAATTGACAAATATTTGATTAACTGGGAAATTAAGTTAAACTAAAGAAAACAGGAAATATCACTTTTTCGGTTTTGATTGATTGATTAAAAGAAACTAAACTACAGGAAAAATAAAACAACTTAAATAAACACGAGGGATTTAAAGAGTGATGAATGTGAAATAGAAAAGCGCATCCGGGTTGTTTGCTTACCTATTCCCTTTATATCTGTTACTAAATTCTTCCTTAATTTTACTGCAATAACTCAGAAACTTTAATTAATTCATTAACGACTAAGTATAATGAATCCTAACCAATTGTTAGACCTAGCAGCAGGCTAATGCTCTAGACCGGACACAATTAATCGCATAAAGAGCAGTTTCTATTGGAGTCTAATTAACCTATAGGCCGGATCAGGCTTCTAGCTGTTAAATAGGTTCAACTTCCTTCGTCTAGTTATTTATCTCAGCTCTCGCATTTAATAAAATAATACAAGGGTTGTTTTAACTACCGGCCAAATAATTAAAACACTTGAAGGACAGGAATTGAACTGTTGCAGTTAACTAAATTTATTTAAAGAAATACATAACAGAATTTAGGAAATAGGTCGCTTCCCAACCCGGGAAGCTGGAATACTTACTCGCTCATCGTTACAAAAACAACGATAACAGAAAAGGAATGCATTAAATAAAGTAAGGGTAAGAGATAACTCCAGTTTAGAAGTTCACTCCGGGTCCTCGCTTCAACTTTGTCTTGCGTTGCCCTGACTGCTAACTTTTATTTCTGTAAACTGGCGTACAACAGGGAAATGAAATTAAAGTGGGATATGTGTGTTTACGTGGAAATTTAATGGAGTGGATGGGTGATTATTTTTGATGGAGGGAAATGAAGTGAATGGAGTACGATTGTGGGAGACTGCGTGGGCGAACGGATTAATTCGTGGACTGATAAATGAATGGATTGACAAATGGGTGCGTGGATGACTGGATGGATTTTTTTAGCAAGCAGAGTGTGGGTTATATAGGCGGAGGATTTCAGAAACAGACAACAGAGAAGTGACAGGAATTGTGAGCTACTGAGTAGATGGCGGTGGAGGTTGGTGCAGATCCGTGAAGATTTCAGTCAGAGATTTTCGGGCAGAGCAATTGATTAGAGTCACGCGTGCACAAATTAAGGTGGGCGATCGTCTGCAATTAATGAAGGTTAGTTCGACTGCGGCGCGAAGAAGGAAGAAGAAAACTCTGTTCGGAATTCTGTTTTGTCCCCGCCTGTGGTCCCGTCCGCTCGCGGTCGTCTGTGTGCTGTCCGCCGATAAGAGGCGGTCGTCTCTGCTCCTGTCCGCCAGGCGGTCGCCTGAGTCTTGTCCGCGAGATAAGAGGCGGACGCCTCTGTTGTGTCTGCGCCTCTCTAGTCCGCCTGTAAGCCGATGTTCAAGTATATATATATATATATATGTATATACTGAGTGTAGTCCAATCTTGAATCGGCTCCAGATTCTTCGTTTAAGTCCGTTTGACTCGCCGTTTGTTGCGTTGGAAGCTTGTGAAGTAAACTACTTGATTCCAACACTTTTTCCTACATTTAACACATAAAATATATCAATTCATATCAAAACATAAACCTAGGAAAATCGTCAGATAAGTGAGAAATATTACTTAAAATACTGCAAATTATAAGGTAATTAAACCCTTAAAAGTCTATATATTTCGCACTTATCAAACTTCCTCACACTTAACTTTTGCTTGTCCTCAAGCAAATAAAGAACAAACTTTCTCTGAGGTTACAGTATCAAACTCCGGGATTCAACAATCGTGGAAGGAAATCAAGCTAAATGGCAATCAAAAGAATAATCCTGCTTTTAGATGTAGGTTTTGTAAACAGTGAAACAGAAAATTTTAATAAGAGCATGGATAAGTAGACTGTAAAAATTAAACATAGATTAGCTCGGAACCTTCCACCAATTTCTTTTCTCTAACCTTTGGATGACAAGGGGTGTGAAGTAACACCTTATTCCGTGATACCTTTCAACACCACATACTCATGATCAAAATATTAAAAATTGCGACAATCATTCAGCATTAAGAGTTTGCATGTTCATTTTTTTTTTCTCTTCTCTTTTGTTTTTTTTTCATTGTTTGCACAATTGTTTTCATCCCCCAGACTTTTTGAAATACCCCAAAACATTAAAAGCATAAAAATCGTGACGTGTTTTATAATTCGGACATAAAATCACGTACGAACAATTAAACCTAGTATATTTATGTATATGCACGAATACGAGAACCACGTACGTGACGTTACGATAATTGAACGTTGTAAATACGTGACAATAACGCTGCTTAGCTGCGTTACAAAATATATATAATTACATGGCATAATATATGGTCGTATGTATATCAATAATCATTGTATAACCTATACAAATAGAGAGAAAGAAAAAGGGGCAAAGACGCTCCCACTGAGGTTTGAACCCCATACCTCTCGTATACACCCTGAACGTCTTAACAGGTTGAGCTATGCTCAAATTCAATAACTTATACCCACCGATCAAAACTAATAATATGTCAACTAAGCTAACTAAACAAAAAAAAAGGAATCAGATAATACCAGTTCTTCCTCGACAGAATTGCTGTTTATTTCCTTGTTTCCAGTTGTCCATACTCCTTGTAATTAGAGACCTCAAGCGTGACATGTCCCCCCTTTGAATTCCACAAAAGCGGTCAAAAATCAGACCCTGCTTCCTCTCCAGAGTAACCGGTGCATGTCCCTTCATTCTCCATTTCCTTGTTGTTCGAAACTCTGAGGGGTAACTCTCGTTTCCCTCATTCTCATCACGCATGCAAGACCAGTTCTGCTCCCAATGTGCTCCTTGAAATTGCATGTTGATTCTCGGTGGATGTTACTCTCTAACCATCCCACGCATCTAATAACTGCTGCAACGGTAAGCTCCTCCTCCTTTCTGATGGCTTCCGACGCGGTTGCTTAGGAAATCAGCTCCCTTGCGGATTTATGCTTCATTCACATCTTTCCCGTGAAACTCAAGCTTTGTCACACCTTACTTAGCCTCCCTGTTATACATCGAACCTTATGCATGCATCTGAACTTAACCCTTTTTTTTTCTCCTCGTGCATGCCGGAGGCGATTGTTTTCAACTTCCGTCTGAAGTTAAGATATGAATGCCCAGAAATTCTACTATGGCGCAAGGTAACTCCTGACTTCGCAACATCTCCTCTTCGATTTCGCCTTGTTTTCCCTGATTAAAATCTCGGTGTTCTGTCCGAAAATCGTTCTAATCTCCCTTGGATTATTCAACCTTTCGCATGCATGAAACTTTCTTGGAGACCTCCGCAAGGTTGCGCCAAAGGAATACCCAGAAACCCATCTCCTAAGCTGTCCCAAAATCAGACGCAAGGTGAGGCCACAAACAGTTAGATCCTTGCCTTGTTCTCTCTGTTTTAGTGCCGTGGAAGTTGTTGCTTACTCACCCATTATTTTTCTTTCCTTGTCTGCCTGAAACTATTATGCGAGTGGCTCATCAAGGCTAGGAATTCTAAAGCAACACTCCAATACAACTCACCCTTGTAAACTCTCTAAGGTAAACACTCCAAACCCATAGGGTTATTCCAAACATTGAGATCATCTTCCCAGTACAAAAAAACTCACGGACTCATTTTTCTTGTGCATGTCCGATTGGTGAGTCAAGAGTTCGAGTCAAATTGCCAACCAAAGTCCGAGAGGAAACCCAAGCAGTAGCCCCTGGGAAATGTGCTAAAAATATCAAGGGAGTCAACAAGAAATCCAACTGAGAAAACCCAAGGTTGTGAACTCTTACCTAAACTGTGCTTGTTATAGAAACTTATGGCTTATGTGTGAACCATAATCGACTGTAACAGATACTGAAAGCTGGTAAAACTCTGTCTGAAATGTCTGGTTAGAACTGATGTTGATGAACTAAAGAAGACAGCATGTTGTGAGACTAATATACTGGTAAAAAACCGGTGGTTTAAACACCTGGTTAAGAAGTAATAAATCAGCTAGGTGTAATCCAAGGGAGATGGGCTGGTAATGACTAGGGAAAGTCTGGCTACGAACTGCTATAATAAACAACACAGAGATTAATGGATTTGGAGTTGAAATTCTGTGTTTTCCTTGCGCCAAAATCTTATGGTGTTACTCTAGGATAATAAAACGTGAATTCAGATGCATTGCCTAACAAGAATGCCACCTGCTTTAGAGTTGAATAGCAGGTTAAATGGTTCAGAAAATAAACTCTGCAGGAACTAGCTCAAGGACTAATGCATAAACGTGAATATTGGAATTCTGCAACTTACTATCACCTGAGACTAGAAGTAATAGGCTGGGAATGTCGGGGGGAAACTAGATAACACATGAAAAAGGAGAATAAAAAAATGTAGTATTGTGCAGAAGCTTAATCCAGTTTTCCTACAACTTTATGTTTCGGTATAAGAAGGTGTTATTTGAGTTAGCAGTGTGGTATTGGGTCTGTTGTGAGTTTATGATCCTGCCAAGAATATTAATTAGTTGAGTAAGCACTTGGGGTGAAAATAGAAGTCAAACTAATAGCCCAAAAGAAAGATTGAAGAGGAAAACACATAGAGATCTTGTCTGGTTGCTGCAGTTCTCTTCCTTGTTTTACGTCTTAGTATAAGAAAAGCCTTAGGAATGTCATCAGTGTTGGATCGGCTTGATTTTTGGGTGAGACCTTACTGGAAACATCTAAATAAGTGGGTAGATGCGTTGGGAGGATTAGAAGTAAATTTAATTAACTAAAAGGAAGAAGTCAGTAGAGGTACACAGGTTTATACTTCAGTGTTTGCAAGTTTCAGTTCTGTGTACCGAGGTTTCAGGGGGGTATAATAGTCGGGTTGGCTGGATTTACGAACTTAAAACACAGATAAAACCCTTAACTAAGTGGAAAGGCACTTTGAGGAAGTTAAGAATCAGCTTAGTGCGGAAAGAGTAATAGAAGAACGGTAATGAAGGAACTAAATCGAGGCTCAGTTCCGAATTCTTGGTTTCAGGTTAATGAAAATTCAGTAGCATTAATAGTGTGGTTTTGGGATTAAAATTCTTGATAAAACACTTAACCATATGGGCAAACAATGAGGGTGAAGGGGGAAATCAGAACATTGAATAACGAGCAATGTAGAAGAAGGGACTTACTGTTTGATGTTGCAGTTTTTCATCGGTCATCTTGGTACTGTATAATGGAGTCTCAGAGTTGGCAACAGGGTTGTTTTGTTCTGGGTCTGTTTCGAAATTTAAAACTTGATAATACACTCAGTTAGGTGGGCAACCAGTTGGAAATGAAACTACAGAAGATAACCGATTAATTCCAGGTTCAATTCCTTTTAGCTCTGTCCAATTTCAGGTTAGGGACATCCCAGAAGTTTAAACTAGTTGCCTTAGATCTGTTGCGGTTAATACTATAGTAGCACAGATAACAAGGAAGCTAAACGATTTGGGGTGCAGTTGAAAGTTAGAAAAAAAAGGGAACAGAAAGAAATTACACACATGGGGAAAACATTGGGAGTTAGATTAGTGTATAAACAGAAAAGAAAAGAAAGAGAGGTTAACAGGTTTTGACATTTCAATTCCTGTTACAGATTTGTTTCAGTTTGGTACAGATAAGTAAGTGAGTATTAGTGGAGAGGTTTTGAGTTAAAAACTTTATAAACACCTATACCTAGTTGGGTAACACTGTGGGAAGAAGTGAGACATCAGTTGAACTAGAGAGTAGCAAGAACCAAGAAGAAATACGTAGCCTTGTAGTTTCAGTTTTTCACTGGTATTATAGGTTCTGTATAACTGTGTTACTAGGGTGTTATAAGTGTGATCCTAGCTTAATAATGAACTTAAGTAACAGCTAATGAACATAACTAAGATACCGAAGCATATGGAGAAAGTTACACACCAATTACAACATTAAAAGTGGGGTTAGATAAGGTGTTACAAGTGACTTGTGTTTCAGATTGTGAAACTTTTGAACTGCTGTATAAGTGGATTTAGGCTTAATCTATGATCTATAGTATCATTAAACAAGGGTTAAAACATTACCCACCTACTCAGCCAGGAGGGAACACATTTAGACAAGTTAAATCTATCTTATAGAAAAAATGTTACACGATTGACGCTTAAATGCTCTAAAACATTAGCCAGAACAAAAGACTTAGTTAGCATGTAAATAAGGGTGTGAATGCCCTAGGAGTAACATAAAGTCTAACACGTGGGAAGTCCTAAGGGATAATAAAGGTTGAACATTCAACGAAGATCTATCTAGGAAATAACACCCGTTAATAATTTAATAAATTCGGGGAGTGTCACAAAGGTTGTCACATGAAATCATAAACTGACACATTGTTTGTAATTAACGCTAGGGCCGTAGCGAGCTCCGACCAGGACTCCGTGTGTGAGACTACTTGCTTCTGAACCAGGTATGGACATGTGTGGTTCGTATGTTGCCGTGTTACACGGCTTGTGTGCTGTGCCTTGTGTGTGAAAATGACATAAGATCAAAGCATGTAATTGGATTGCTTGTTTATCATGTTGTATGATTTCTATATCATTGTTGTATATATCATTGCGCGCACACAGTAGTTTAGTCCCTTTCTCGTTTGTGGACCTTGAGATGAACTACTACGAATTATTAAAACAAAGAAAACTCTATAAGGGGAACTCCTCTCTAAACCTTTGAGGACTACCATGACACCCACTATGGTGTCTATTCATTAATGATAATGAAGAGCAAGTCTCCTTTGGTGAGACATGACGAACCACGTAAACAAAACAAAAGAACTATACGAAGAGACAAATCCTCTCTAACTTTAGAGGACCGCTAATGACACCCACTATGGTGTCGAGATTATAATGATAATGAAATGAAAAGTACCAACTGGTGGATCATGAGGATAACCCGGGAAGACGACATCTCGGGCCGCGCGGTATGGAATATTCGGGAGTTGGTATCTGCATCAGATCCTTCACCCTTCTGTGTGGAGCACATCCTGGAGTCTAGAGGCGACTCCGCTTTCTCGACGCATGACGTCGGGAATGGGGGAGTGACAAATTGGGGGAGCTTATCCTGGAGTCAAGAGACGACTCCGCTTTCTCGGCGCATGACGCCGGGAATGGGGGACTAGCTACGGAGGAGACGTCCTCCAACGTGCGGTGATAAAAGAATTCACAAGTAACCCTTGAAGAAACAAGGAATGATTAGCACCTACATAATAAAGTCTCGGGATCTAATCTATACCCCTGACTCGGTGCCAGAGAATAGAGGAAAACATGTGTAATGAGACCAAGCAAATAAGAAAATTCACAAATGTGATTCTTTAAGAAACAGGAAAAGATTGGCACCAATATGATATGGTCACGGGATCTAAACTATATCCCCAGACCTGGTGCAAGGAAAAGAAAAAGAAAATACACATCATGGGAACAAGAGAAAAGAAATGAAAACACACAACGCTCGAACGATCCCATAGTGAGGATCATTGGTAAACATACCTATGCACACGTCTGATGACTTACATGATTGTTGTTGCTATATTAGCAGCTTGTTGTGCTTGGTTGCGTTTTGATGGGCTATGATGCCAGCTTGTTATGCTTGGATGTTTGTTGATGTTGCTATGCTGCCTTGAAGTGTGTTTGATATGATGATGTAATGTGATGTGCTTTACTGCTTTAATATAGCATGTAAAATGACTTAATAATATTCGACCAAGTAGTCGTGTGGCCCGGTAACATGCGGGCTTCACACGTCCATACTCAGCGTAGTTTGCTGAGTCCTTTACACCCAATTTTTTTCAGGTCTTGTGCCAGACGATAACGGAGAGTAGGCAAGGGTGACTACCATAGGGGTAGTCCACATGGCAAGCCTTTAAGTAGTATGCTTTTAATGTATGGGTTGTACTTTTGGGTTATGTTGTTTAAGTTATTAACTAAACTGTAGTTGCTCGGTACTTGGGTTGTACTTTATATTGTATTTGGATTTCATTAAGTTGGACTTCCAGTCATACAGACCGTAACTTGGAGTTGGTATTGTGGTCTGTCAACCACGTGGGTGGTTGGCGTCTGTGACACCCGGATGATGTTGAGATTCCGCTGCATAGTTGTTTTGTATTAAGGCTAGGAGCTTGTTGTACTACTGGATGTTTATTCGGGGGTGTTACAGAAAGTGGTATCAGAGCGTAGTTGCGCTCTGATGACTGGAACAGAGAAGTACCGAGTATAGGAAAGCCTGAAATCGGGGAAACGGGGCTAAGGGTTAGTATGTGAGGCGCGATAGTTAGGATTCTTCCCCAGTAAATACTGGATACCTAACAGTCACCTGAACCCAACCTCCATGTCCCTAGGGTCCATTTCAATTCATAGGAAAACGCCGGAGAGGCAGGAAGCCTCCTCACACTCGGGAAAACCCGATCCGGCATTTACACAATGGCATATAAGCAATCCGGTAAGGAAAACTAAAGTATACAATAGACCTGAGACTCGAAGCTCTGACTAGGGCGTGAAGTGGAAAGACGTTGCCAAAGGAACAATACCCATAAAGGAACCAATTTTAGCGACAACTTGGGTCGACATGCTTAGCAGTCGATAGGACCCTACCTCACAATAAAAAAGGGGGACCGAAATACCCAAAAAAAATTTATGTAATAAATAAAGCTCAAATAAGCAATTAATTAAGCTAAGGATGGTACTGAGATAAATACTGCAATTTGAACACCTGAGAGGGTAATTTAAGGAAACCTCTCATAAAACAATGAAATCAGAGAATATAATTCGGGACGTAATTACACCATAAAATTTGTACGGTCTATAACGCTGAACAAAGCATGACACAATTTTACACACTAAGTCTAATATTTCGGGACTCAGTAAATTCCCTGCGTCTTCTTACGTTTCTCTTCATTCTCTGACGTAACAAATTTTCTAAGACACCAATTACAGTTCCCTGAGAAAAACACATTGGTAAAGGGATCATAAAAGGAACTCTCGAACCTTGTAAATAGCCATTACCATGGGGCACTAGTTACCCACCCAAGTACGATCAAACAGATAGGAAATGGCAATGAATAATGCCACTATTGTGAAATAATCCCTCCAAACACACTACATATTCAGGGACTCTAAACAGGATTTGTCGAATCATATATACACATGTACATACATACATATCAAGAAAGATAAGATATCAATAACTCAAGAGAAAAATGAGAATCAATCACACCCCCACTTAAGTTAATGATATAACTTAACAACCGAAAATAATATTGGTAGACCAAGAAGCAAAAGCTAGACTACTTCAAATAAGAGGAACACACAACGAATAATAATGAGAAGTAACAGAGGGGTTGCAAGACCCAGGAAAGATCAAGTTAGAAACAAAATAAGGAATTAAAATTTATAACAATAAATCAGATTGAAGTGAGACTAATCAGTCCAACAAGAAAACTCAGTCAAAAATTTATGAGGTATACATTGTATAACACCAGAAGTTATGAGACCACGTGTACAAGTAAAAGAACGGGTATATATACATATGGTATGGGATTGGAATGAAAGAACTAATAATACCGGGAGGATATAAAGGCAATCATAGATCTATACATTAGGAGTATTATTGTAATATAGAACCGTCTTGAACATTACAACACATAAATATATGTACAGATACGTGAATGAAAGAATATACATCATACACCACACTAAATGTAAATATAGTGGAGAATTTAAACCATTGATCTAAAGATTTAAGGTTTTGATACTAGTCCATGAATTAATTGTCAGATGACTAGAACGAGTGGATAAAATCGAGATTGGTTAAATTGATTGGTTGTTTAAATTGGACGTGCAAGGCTGAACTTGACCCTGGCCAGGTCAAGTGACACCGAGCACAAATTGGGGTGAAAGAGTAGCCCAACACTTACGCTGATCACGTAAGTGTTGGAGGATTCCCGAAACCTCCTACAAGTGACATAAGCTATAAATAGATGGGAAAATTTATAAGTCAAGATTAGAAAAGTACGAAAGATGTGATATCAATATTAATACTACGAGCGTGTAAAATACATAGATACATGATTCGGAACTTGAAGTGGTGTGAGGTTACTAATAACCTAATAGTCAAAACAAAAAAATATATATATACACTATCGAAATAAAATGCAATATGTAACCTGTATCAGCCAACTACTTTAGTCCCTGGCGGACATAATAATGATACAATCATAAGAATAATGATTGACACACTGAAACTAAGTGAGGATAACCAGAAATATCAAGGCCATAATTTGGCCGAAAAATAAAGGTTACTTGAAGAAGAAAAAAAACTCCGACTTGACGGTACACATTAAGGCATAAAATAGATAAAATGCTAAGAGAGTAAATTACCCATCTGCACATAATTATGATCGGTAATACAAAATAACCATGTTGTTATAACAATGGAGGTCAGCCAGAAAGAATAATCCAGACGATGAAAACACACTGAAAGCATGAACTTCTGAACTCTAGGGTAAATGGATAGACAAGCTACAACCCATCAAGACCATGTACAGATCGAAAAACCGAGTGTCAATAAAGAGACCGTTTGCTACTAAATTATAAAGTTTCAAAGGAACTGGATGATACATTGTAAACAAATAAAAAGGGAAAACAAAACCCTAAGGTAATCAGAGTAGCACAGCAGAAGCTGGTGGACCGTATTCCCCATGATCCTGTGGAATAATGAGTGATCTATCGACCAATACCTTAAACCTAGAGAGCCTAAACCCGAACCCATTCCTAGGATCGGTACGGATACCGATAAGAGTCTTTTAATAGAAACTAAACCCTTAACATGGTCAAAACCTTTGATGAGAACATATTGTGAGTTACATTGCATAGGAACTAGAATGCTCAATGAGAATTAAACACCTTGTACCAAGGCTCTAGGAGAGTATAATAGGGATTACGTGGGCGTAATCCATTTTAAGGGGTAGGCGAGTTGCGTTTTTGCTGTGTTGGCGCATGTTGTTGTGTGGTTTTGGTTGTTATGCCTTGTTATGCCTGTGTGAACAGTGTACAAATTGTTTTGGATGCATTATGGTTATGTATGAATGGCTTGCTTTCTTGATTACATATGAGTACAGTATACAAATATTACTGGTACATTGAGACCTTATATGAGAACTTGTATGAGGCCACTGATGTGGCATGGTGCGTAGAAGCACTGAGAATTTTAATTATGGACTTAATTCTTTGGTATCGTGAGTGAATGCGGGACTGGACCCCGAGGATCTTTAGGTGTGGAAAATTAAGTTAAGGAAGTAAGACTTCGGGACGAAGTCTCCTTTAAGGGGGGTAAGTTGAAATACCCCTAAACATTAAAAGCATAAAAATCGTGACGTGTTTTATAATTCGGACATAAAATCACGTACGAACAATTAAACCTAGTATATTTATGTATATGCACGAATACGAGAACACACGTACGTGACGTTACGATAATTGAACGTTGTAAATATGACAATAACGCTGCTTAGCTGCGTTACAAATATATATAATTACATGGCATAATATATGGTCGTATGTATATCAATAATCATTGTATAACCTATACAAATAGAGAGAAAAAAAGGGGCAAAGACGCTCCCACTGAGGTTTGAACCCCGTACCTCCGTATACACCCTGAACGTCTTAACAGGTTGAGCTATGCTCAAATTCAATAACTTATACCCACCGATCAAAACTAATAATATGTCAACTAAGCTAACTAAACAAAAAAAAAAGGAATCAGATAATACCAGTTCTTCCTCGACAGAATTGCTGTTTATTTCCTTGTTTCCAGTTGTCCATACTCCTTGTAATTAGAGACCTCAAGCGTGACATGTCCCCCCTTTGAATTCCACAAAAGCGGTCAAAATCAGACCCTGCTTCCTCTCCAGAGTAACCGGTGCATGTCCCTTCATTCTCCATTTCCTTGTTGTTCGAAACTCTGAGGGGTAACTCTCGTTTCCCTCATTCTCATCACGCATGCAAGACCAGTTCTGCTCCCAATGTGCTCCTTGAAATTGCATGTTGATTCTCGGTGGATGTTACTCTCTAACCATCCCACGCATCTAATAACTGCTGCAACGGTAAGCTCCTCCTTCCTTTCTGATGGCTTCCGACGCGGTTGCTTAGGAAATCAGCTCCCTTGCGGATTTATGCTTCATTCACATCTTTCCCGTGAAACTCAAGCTTTGTCACACCTTACTTAGCCTCCCTGTTATACATCGAACCTTATGCATGCATCTGAACTTAACCCTGTTTTTTTTCTCCTCGTGCATGCCGGAGGCGATTGTTTTCAACTTCCGTCTGAAGTTAAGATATGAATGCCCAGAAATTCTACTATGGCGCAAGGTAACTCCTGACTTCGCAACATCTCCTCTTCGATTTCGCCTTGTTTTCCCTGATTAAAATCTCGGTGTTCTGTCCGAAAATCGTTCTAATCTCCCTTGGATTATTCAACCTTTCGCATGCATGAAACTTTCTTGGAGACCTCCGCAAGGTTGCGCCAAAGGAATACCCAGAAACCCATCTCCTAAGCTGTCCCAAAATCAGACGCAAGGTGAGGCCACAAACAGTTAGATCCTTGCCTTATTCTCTCTGTTTTAGTGCCGTGGAAGTTGTTGCTTACTCACCCATTATTTTTCTTTCCTTGTCTGCCTGAAACTATTATGCGAGTGGCTCATCAAGGCTAGGAATTCTAAAGCAACACTCCAATACAACTCACCCTTGTAAACTCTCTAAGGTAAACACTCCAAACCCATAGGGTTATTCCAAACATTGAGATCATCTTCCCAGTACAAAAAAACTCACGGACTCATTTTTCTTGTGCATGTCCGATTGGTGAGTCAAGAGTTCGAGTCAAATTGCCAACCAAAGTCCGAGAGGAAACCCAAGCAGTAGCCCCTGGGAAATGTGCTAAAAATATCAAGGGAGTCAACAAGAAATCCAACTGAGAAAACCCAAGGTTGTGAACTCTTACCTAAACTGTGCTTGTTATAGAAACTTATGGCTTATGTGTGAACCATAATCGACTGTAACAGATACTGAAAGCTGGTAAAACTCTGTCTGAAATGTCTGGTTAGAACTGATGTTGATGAACTAAAGAAGACAGCATGTTGTGAGACTAATATACTGGTAAAAACCGGTGGTTTAAACACCTGGTTAAGAAGTAATAAATCAGCTAGGTGTAATCCAAGGGAGATGGGCTGGTAATGACTAGGGAAAGTCTGGCTACGAACTGCTATAATAAACACACAGAGATTAATGGATTTGGAGTTGAAATTCTGTGTTTTCCTTGCGCCAAAATCTTATAGTGTTACTCTAGGATAATAAAACGTGAATTCAGATGCATTGCCTAACAAGAATGCCACCTGCTTTAGAGTTGAATAGCAGGTTAAATGGTTCAGAAAATAAACTCTGCAGGAACTAGCTCAAGGACTAATGCATAAACGTGAATATTGGAATTCTGCAGCTTACTATCACCTGAGACTAGAAGTAATAGGCTGGGAATGTCGGGGGGAAACTAGATAACACATGAAAAAGGAGAATAAAAAAATGTAGTATTGTGCAGAAGCTTAATCCAGTTTTCCTACAACTTTATGTTTCGGTATAAGAAGGTGTTATTTGAGTTAGCAGTGTGGTATTGGGTCTGTTGTGAGTTTATGATCCTGCCAAGAATATTAATTAGTTGAGTAAGCACTTGGGGTGAAAATAGAAGTCAAACTAATAGCCCAAAAGAAAGATTGAAGAGGAAAACACATAGAGATCTTGTCTGGTTGCTGCAGTTCTCTTCCTTGTTTTACGTCTTAGTATAAGAAAAGCCTTAGGAATGTCATCAGTGTTGGATCGGCTTGATTTTTGGGTGAGACCTTACTGGAAACATCTAAATAAGTGGGTAGATGCGTTGGGAGGATTAGAAGTAAATTTAATTAACTAAAAGGAAGAAGTCAGTAGAGGTACACAGGTTTATACTTCAGTGTTTGCAAGTTTCAGTTCTGTGTACCGAGGTTTCAGGGGGGTATAATAGTCGGGTTGGCTGGATTTACGAACTTAAAACACAGATAAAACCCTTAACTAAGTGGAAAGGCACTTTGAGGAAGTTAAGAATCAGCTTAGTGCGGAAAGAGTAATAGAAGAACGGTAATGAAGGAACTAAATCGAGGCTCAGTTCCGAATTCTTGGTTTCAGGTTAATGAAAATTCAGTAGCATTAATAGTGTGGTTTTGGGATTAAAATTCTTGATAAAACACTTAACCATATGGGCAAACAATGAGGGTGAAGGGGGAAATCAGAACATTGAATAACGAGCAATGTAGAAGAAGGGACTTACTGTTTGATGTTGCAGTTTTTCATCGGTCATCTTGGTACTGTATAATGGAGTCTCAGAGTTGGCAACAGGGTTGTTTTGTTCTGGGTCTGTTTCGAAATTTAAAACTTGATAATACACTCAGTTAGGTGGGCAACCAGTTGGAAATGAAACTACAGAAGATAACCGATTAATTCCAGGTTCAATTCCTTTTAGCTCTGTCCAATTTCAGGTTAGGGACATCCCAGAAGTTTAAACTAGTTGCCTTAGATCTGTTGCGGTTAATACTATAGTAGCACAGATAACAAGGAAGCTAAACGATTTGGGGTGCAGTTGAAAGTTAGAAAAAAAAGGGAACAGAAAGAAATTACACACATGGGGAAAACATTGGGAGTTAGATTAGTGTATAAACAGAAAAGAAAAGAAAGAGAGGTTAACAGGTTTTGACATTTCAATTCCTGTTACAGATTTGTTTCAGTTTGGTACAGATAAGTAAGTGAGTATTAGTGGAGAGGTTTTGAGTTAAAAACTTTATAAACACCTATACCTAGTTGGGTAACACTGTGGGAAGAAGTGAGACATCAGTTGAACTAGAGAGTAGCAAGAACCAAGAAGAAATACGTAGCCTTGTAGTTTCAGTTTTTCACTGGTATTATAGGTTCTGTATAACTGTGTTACTAGGGTGTTATAAGTGTGATCCTAGCTTAATAATGAACTTAAGTAACAGCTAATGAACATAACTAAGATACCGAAGCATATGGAGAAAGTTACACACCAATTACAACATTAAAAGTGGGGTTAGATAAGGTGTTACAAGTGACTTGTGTTTCAGATTGTGAAACTTTTGAACTGCTGTATAAGTGGATTTAGGCTTAATCTATGATCTATAGTATCATTAAACAAGGGTTAAAACATTACCCACCTACTCAGCCAGGAGGGAACACATTTAGACAAGTTAAATCTATCTTATAGAAAAAATGTTACACGATTGACGCTTAAATGCTCTAAAACATTAGCCAGAACAAAAGACTTAGTTAGCATGTAAATAAGGGTGTGAATGCCCTAGGAGTAACATAAAGTCTAACACGTGGGAAGTCCTAAGGGATAATAAAGGTTGAACATTCAACGAAGATCTATCTAGGAAATAACACCCGTTAATAATTTAATAAATTCGGGGAGTGTCACAAGGTTGTCACATGAAATCATAAACTGACACATTGTTTGTAATTAACGCTAGGGCCGTAGCGAGCTCCGACCAGGACTCCGTGTGTGAGACTACTTGCTTCTGAACCAGGTATGGACATGTGTGGTTCGTATGTTGCCGTGTTACACGGCTTGTGTGCTGTGTGCCTTGTGTGTGAAAATGACATAAGATCAAAGCATGTAATTGGATTGCTTGTTTATCATGTTGTATGATTTCTATATCATTGTTGTATATATCATTGCGCGCACACAGTAGTTTAGTCCCTTTCTCGTTTGTGGACCTTGAGATGAACTACTACGAATTATTAAAACAAAGAAAACTCTATAAGGGGAACTCCTCTCTAAACCTTGAGGACTACCATGACACCCACTATGGTGTCTATTCATTAATGATAATGAAGAGCAAGTCTCCTTTGGTGAGACATGACGAACCACGTAAACAAAACAAAAGAACTATACGAAGAGACAAATCCTCTCTAACTTTAGAGGACCGCTAATGACACCCACTATGGTGTCGAGATTATAATGATAATGAAATGAAAAGTACCAACTGGTGGATCATGAGGATAACCCGGGAAGACGACATCTCGGGCCGCGCGGTATGGAATATTCGGGAGTTGGTATCTGCATCAGATCCTTCACCCTTCTGTGTGGAGCACATCCTGGAGTCTAGAGGCGACTCCGCTTTCTCGACGCATGACGTCGGGAATGGGGGAGTGACAAATTGGGGGAGCTTATCCTGGAGTCAAGAGACGACTCCGCTTTCTCGGCGCATGACGCCGGGAATGGGGGACTAGCTACGGAGGAGACGTCCTCCAACGTGCGGTGATAAAAGAATTCACAAGTAACCCTTGAAGAAACAAGGAATGATTAGCACCTACATACTAAAGTCTCGGGATCTAATCTATACCCCCTGACTCGGTGCCAGAGATAGAGGAAAAACATGTGTAATGAGACCAAGCAAATAAGAAAATTCACAAATGTGATTCTTAAGAAACAGGAAAAGATTGGCACCAATATGATATGGTCACGGGATCTAAACTTATATCCCCAGACCTGGTTCAGGAAAAGGAAAAGAAAATACACATCATGGGAAACAAGAGAAAGAAATGAAAACACCCAACGCTCGAACGATCCCATAGTGAGGATCATTGGTAAACATAACCTATGCACACGTCGCTATGACTTACATGATTGTGTTGCTAGATTAGCAGCTGTTGTGCTTGTTTGCGTTTTGATGGGCTATGATGCCAGCTTGTTTATCTGGTGGATGTTTTGTTGATGTGGCTATGCTGCCTTGAAGTGTGTTTGATATGATGATGTAATGTGATTGCTTACTGCTTTCAATATAGCATGTAAAATGACTTAATAATAATATCGACCAAGTAGTCGTGTGGCCCGGTAACATGCGGGCTTCACACGTCCATACTCAGCGTAGTTGCTGAGTCCTTTACACCCAATTTTTTCAGGTCTTTGCCAGACGATAACGGAGATAGGCAAGGGTGACTACCATAGGGGTAGTCCCACATGGCAAGCCTTAAGTAGTATCTTTTACTGTATGGGTTGTACTTTTGGGTTATTTTGTTAAGTTATTAACTAACGTAGTTGCTGCGGTACTTGGGTTGTACTTTATATTGTATTTGGATTTCATTAAGTGGACTCCAGTCATACAGACCGTAACTTGGGTTGGTATTGTGGCTGTCAACAACCACGTGGGTGGTTGGCGTCTGTGACACCCGGATGATGTTGGATATCCGCTGCATAGCGTGTGTTTGTATTAAGGCTAGGAGCTTGTTGTACTACTGGATGTTTATTCGGGGGTTTACAGAAAGTGGTATCAGAGCGTAGTTGCGCTCTGATGACTGGAACAGAGAAGTACCGATAAGGAAAGCCTGAAATCGGGGAAACGGGGGCTAAGGGTAGTATGTGAGGCCGATAGTTAGGATTCTTCCCCCAGTAAATACTGGATACCTAACAGTTCACCTGAACCCAACCTCCATGTCCCTAGGTCCATTTCAATTCATAGGAAAACGCCGGAGAGCAGGAAGCCTCCTCACACTCGGGAAAACCCGATATCCGGCATTTACCCAATGGCATATAAGCAATCCGGTAAGGAAAACTAAAGTATACAATAGACCTGAGACTCGAAGCTCTGACTAGGGCGTGAAGTGGAAAGACGTTGCCAAAGGAACAATACCCATAAAGGAACCAATTTTAGCGACAACTTGGGTCGACATGCTTAGCAGTCGATAGGACCCTACCTCACAATAAAAAAGGGGGACCGAAATATACAAAAAAATTTATGTAATAAATAAAGCTCAAATAAGCAATTAATTAAGCTAAGGTGGTACTGAGATAAATATGCAATTTGAACACCTGAGAGGGTAATTTAAGGAAACCTCTCATAAAACAATGAAATCAGAGAATATAATTCGGGACGTAATTACACATAAAATTTGTACGGTCTATAACGCTGAACAAAGCATGACACAATTTTACACACTAAGTCTAATATTTCGGGACTCAGTAAATTCCTGCGTCTTCTTACGTTCTCTTCATTCTCTGACGTAACAAATTTTCTAAGACACCAATTACAGTTCCCTGAGAAAAACACATTGGTAAAGGGATCATAAAAGGAACTCTCGAACCTTGTAAATAGCCATTACCATGGGGCACTAGTTACCCACCCAAGTAATGATCAAACAGATAGGAAATGGCAATGAATAATGCCACTATTGTGAAATAATCCCTCCAAACACACTACATATTCAGGGACTCTAAACAGATTTGTCGAATCATATATACACATGTAGATACATACATATCAAGAAAGATAAGATATCAATAAACTCAAGGGAAAATGAGAATCAATCACAAGACACACCCGACTTAAGTTAATGATATAACTTAACACCGAAAATAAATATTGGTAGACCAAGAAGGCAAAAAGCTAGACTACTTCAAAAGAGGAACACACAACGAATAATAATGAGGAAGTAACAGAGGGTTGCAAGACCCAGGAAAGATCAAGTTAGAAACAAAATAAGGAATTAAAATTTATAACAATAAATCAGATTGAAGTGAGACTAATCAGTCCAACAAGAAAAACTCAGTCAAAATTTATGAGGTATAACATTGTATAACACCAAGAAGTTATGAGACCACGTGTACAAGTAAAGAACGGGTATATATACATATGGTATGGGATTGGAATGAAAAGAACTAATAATACCCGGAGGATATAAAGGCAATCATAGGTAGCTATACATTAGGAGTATTATTGTAATATAGAACCGGTCTTGAACATTACAACACATAAATATATGTATTACAGATACGTGAATGAAAGAATATACATATGCATACACCTAAATGTAAATATAGTGGAGAATTTAAACCATTGATCTAAAGATTTAAGGTTTTGATACTAGTCCATGATTAATTGTCAGATGACTAGGAACGAGTGGGTAAAAATCGAGATTGGTTAAATTGATTGGTTGTTTAAATTGGACGTGCAAGGCTGAACTTGACCCTGCCAGGTCAAGTGACACCGAGCACAAATTGGGGTGAAAGAGTAGCCCAACACTTACGCTGATCACGTAAGTGTTGGAGGATTCCCGAAACCTCCTACAAGTGAACACATAAGCTATAAATAGATGGGAAAATTTATAAGTCAAGATTAGAAAAGTACGAAAGATGTGATATCAATATTAATACTACGAGCGTGTAAAATACAATAGATACATGATTCGGAACTTGAAGTGGTGTGAGGTTACTAATAACCTAATAGTCAAAACAAAAAAATATATATATACACTATCGAAATAAAATGCAATATGTAACCTGTATCAGCCAACTACTTTAGTCCCTGGCGGACATAATAATGATACAATCATAAGAATAATGATTGACACACTGAAACTAAGTGAGGATAACCAGAAATATCAAGGCCATAATTTGGCCGAAAAATAAAGGTTACTTGAAGAAGAAAAAAAACTCCGACTTGACGGTACACATTAAGGCATAAAATAGATAAAAATGCTAAGAGTAAATTACCCATCTGCACATAATTATGATCGGTAATACAAAATAACCATGTTGTTATAACAATGGAGGTCAGCCAGAAAGAATAATCCAGACGATGAAAAACACACTGAAAGCATGAACTTCTGAACTCTAGGGTAAATGGATAGACAACTACAACCCATCAAGACCATGTACAGATCGAAAAACCGAGTGTCAATAAAGAGACCGTTTGCTACTAAATTATAAAGTTTCAAAGGAACTGGATGATACATTGTAAACAAATAAAAAGGGAAAACAAAACCCTAAGGTAATCAGAGTAGCACAGCAAAGCTGGTGGACCGTATTCCCCATGATCCTGTGGAATAATGAGTGATCTATCGACCAATACCTTAAACCTAGAGAGCCTAAACCCGAACCCATTCCTAGGATCGTACGGATACCGATAAGAGTCTTTTAATATAGAAACTAAACCCTTAACATGGTCAAACCTTTGATGAGAACATATTGTGTTACATTGCATAGGAACTAGAATGCTCAATGAGAATTAAACACCTTGTACCAAGGCTCTAGGAGAGTATATAGGGATTACGTGGGCGTAATCCATTTTAAGGGGGGTAGGCGAGTTGCGTTTTTGCTGTGTTGGCGCATGTTTGTTGTGTGGTTTTTGGTTGTTATGCCTTGTTATGCCTGTGTGAACAGTGTGAACAAATTGTTTTGGATGCATTATGGTTATGTATGAATGGCTTGCTTTCTTGATTACATAGTACAGTATACAAATATTACTGGTACATTGAGACCTTATATAGAACTTGTATGAGGCCACTGATGTGGCATGGTGCGTAGAAGCACTGAGAATTTTAATTATGGACTTAATTCTTTGGGTATCGTGAGTGAATGCGGGACTGGACCCCGAGGATCTTTAGGTGTGGAAAATATAAGTTAAGGAAGTAAGACTTCGGGACGAAGTCTCCTTTAAGGGGGGTAAGTTGAAATACCCCAAACATTAAAAGCATAAAAATCGTGACGTGTTTTATAATTCGGACATAAAATCACGTACGAACAATTAAACCTAGTATATTTATGTATATGCACGAATACGAGAACACGTACGTGACGTTACGATAATTGAACGTTGTAAATACGTGACAATAACGCTGCTTAGCTGCGTTACAAAATATATATAATTACATGGCATAATATATGGTCGTATGTATATCAATAATCATTGTATAACCTATACAAATAGAGAGAAAGAAAAAGGGGCAAAGCGCTCCCACTGAGGTTTGAACCCCGTACCTCTCGTATACACCCTGAACGTCTTAACAGGTTGAGCTATGCTCAAATTCAATAACTTATACCCACCGATCAAAACTAATAATATGTCAACTAAGCTAACTAAACAAAAAAAAAGGAATCAGATAATACCAGTTCTTCCTCGACAGAATTGCTGTTTATTCCTTGTTTCCAGTTGTCCATACTCCTTGTAATTAGAGACCTCAAGCGTGACATGTCCCCCCTTTGAATTCCACAAAAGCGGTCAAAAATCAGACCTGCTTCCTCTCCAGAGTAACCGGTGCATGTCCCTTCATTCTCCATTTCCTTGTTGTTCGAAACTCTGAGGGGTAACTCTCGTTTCCCTCATTCTCATCACGCATGCAAGACCAGTTCTGCTCCCAATGTGCTCCTTGAAATTGCATGTTGATTCTCGGTGGATGTTACTCTCTAACCATCCCACGCATCTAATAACTGCTGCAACGGTAAGCTCCTCCTTCCTTTCTGATGGCTTCCGACGCGGTTGCTTAGGAAATCAGCTCCCTTGCGGATTTATGCTTCATTCACATCTTTCCCGTGAAACTCAAGCTTTGTCACACCTTACTTAGCCTCCCTGTTATACATCGAACCTTATGCATGCATCTGAACTTAACCCTGTTTTTTTTTCTCCTCGCCCATCGCCGGCATGCCGGAGGCGATTGTTTTCAACTTCCGTCTGAAGTTAAGATATGAATGCCCAGAAATTCTACTATGGCGCAAGGTAACTCCTGACTTCGCAACATCTCCTCTTCGATTTCGCCTTGTTTTCCCTGATTAAAATCTCGGTGTTCTGTCCGAAAATCGTTCTAATCTCCCTTGGATTATTCAACCTTTCGCATGCATGAAACTTTCTTGGAGACCTCCGCAAGGTTGCGCCAAAGGAATACCCAGAAACCCATCTCCTAAGCTGTCCCAAAATCAGACGCAAGGTGAGGCCACAAACAGTTAGATCCTTGCCTTATTCTCTCTGTTTTAGTGCCGTGGAAGTTGTTGCTTACTCACCCATTATTTTTCTTTCCTTGTCTGCCTGAAACTATTATGCGAGTGGCTCATCAAGGCTAGGAATTCTAAAGCAACACTCCAATACAACTCACCCTTGTAAACTCTCTAAGGTAAACACTCCAAACCCATAGGGTTATTCCAAACATTGAGATCATCTTCCCAGTACAAAAAAACTCACGGACTCATTTTTCTTGTGCATGTCCGATTGGTGAGTCAAGAGTTCGAGTCAAATTGCCAACCAAAGTCCGAGAGGAAACCCAAGCAGTAGCCCCTGGGAAATGTGCTAAAAATATCAAGGGAGTCAACAAGAAATCCAACTGAGAAAACCCAAGGTTGTGAACTCTTACCTAAACTGTGCTTGTTATAGAAACTTATGGCTTATGTGTGAACCATAATCGACTGTAACAGATACTGAAAGCTGGTAAAACTCTGTCTGAAATGTCTGGTTAGAACTGATGTTGATGAACTAAAGAAGACAGCATGTTGTGAGACTAATATACTGGTAAAAAACCGGTGGTTTAAACACCTGGTTAAGAAGTAATAAATCAGCTAGGTGTAATCCAAGGGAGATGGGCTGGTAATGACTAGGGAAAGTCTGGCTACGAACTGCTATAATAAACAACACAGAGATTAATGGATTTGGAGTTGAAATTCTGTGTTTTCCTTGCGCCAAAATCTTATGGTGTTACTCTAGGATAATAAAACGTGAATTCAGATGCATTGCCTAACAAGAATGCCACCTGCTTTAGAGTTGAATAGCAGGTTAAATGGTTCAGAAAATAAACTCTGCAGGAACTAGCTCAAGGACTAATGCATAAACGTGAATATTGGAATTCTGCAGCTTACTATCACCTGAGACTAGAAGTAATAGGCTGGGAATGTCGGGGGGAAACTAGATAACACATGAAAAAGGAGAATAAAAAAATGTAGTATTGTGCAGAAGCTTAATCCAGTTTTCCTACAACTTTATGTTTCGGTATAAGAAGGTGTTATTTGAGTTAGCAGTGTGGTATTGGGTCTGTTGTGAGTTTATGATCCTGCCAAGAATATTAATTAGTTGAGTAAGCACTTGGGGTGAAAATAGAAGTCAAACTAATAGCCCAAAAGAAAGATTGAAGAGGAAAACACATAGAGATCTTGTCTGGTTGCTGCAGTTCTCTTCCTTGTTTTACGTCTTAGTATAAGAAAAGCCTTAGGAATGTCATCAGTGTTGGATCGGCTTGATTTTTGGGTGAGACCTTACTGGAAACATCTAAATAAGTGGGTAGATGCGTTGGGAGGATTAGAAGTAAATTTAATTAACTAAAAGGAAGAAGTCAGTAGAGGTACACAGGTTTATACTTCAGTGTTTGCAAGTTTCAGTTCTGTGTACCGAGGTTTCAGGGGGGTATAATAGTCGGGTTGGCTGGATTTACGAACTTAAAACACAGATAAAACCCTTAACTAAGTGGAAAGGCACTTTGAGGAAGTTAAGAATCAGCTTAGTGCGGAAAGAGTAATAGAAGAACGGTAATGAAGGAACTAAATCGAGGCTCAGTTCCGAATTCTTGGTTTCAGGTTAATGAAAATTCAGTAGCATTAATAGTGTGGTTTTGGGATTAAAATTCTTGATAAAACACTTAACCATATGGGCAAACAATGAGGGTGAAGGGGGAAATCAGAACATTGAATAACGAGCAATGTAGAAGAAGGGACTTACTGTTTGATGTTGCAGTTTTTCATCGGTCATCTTGGTACTGTATAATGGAGTCTCAGAGTTGGCAACAGGGTTGTTTTGTTCTGGGTCTGTTTCGAAATTTAAAACTTGATAATACACTCAGTTAGGTGGGCAACCAGTTGGAAATGAAACTACAGAAGATAACCGATTAATTCCAGGTTCAATTCCTTTTAGCTCTGTCCAATTTCAGGTTAGGGACATCCCAGAAGTTTAAACTAGTTGCCTTAGATCTGTTGCGGTTAATACTATAGTAGCACAGATAACAAGGAAGCTAAACGATTTGGGGTGCAGTTGAAAGTTAGAAAAAAAAGGGAACAGAAAGAAATTACACACATGGGGAAAACATTGGGAGTTAGATTAGTGTATAAACAGAAAAGAAAAGAAAGAGAGGTTAACAGGTTTTGACATTTCAATTCCTGTTACAGATTTGTTTCAGTTTGGTACAGATAAGTAAGTGAGTATTAGTGGAGAGGTTTTGAGTTAAAAACTTTATAAACACCTATACCTAGTTGGGTAACACTGTGGGAAGAAGTGAGACATCAGTTGAACTAGAGAGTAGCAAGAACCAAGAAGAAATACGTAGCCTTGTAGTTTCAGTTTTTTTCACTGGTATTATAGGTTCTGTATAACTGTGTTACTAGGGTGTTATAAGTGTGATCCTAGCTTAATAATGAACTTAAGTAACAGCTAATGAACATAACTAAGATACCGAAGCATATGGAGAAAGTTACACACCAATTACAACATTAAAAGTGGGGTTAGATAAGGTGTTACAAGTGACTTGTGTTTCAGATTGTGAAACTTTTGAACTGCTGTATAAGTGGATTTAGGCTTAATCTATGATCTATAGTATCATTAAACAAGGGTTAAAACATTACCCACCTACTCAGCCAGGAGGGAACACATTTAGACAAGTTAAATCTATCTTATAGAAAAAATGTTACACGATTGACGCTTAAATGCTCTAAAACATTAGCCAGAACAAAAGACTTAGTTAGCATGTAAATAAGGGTGTGAATGCCCTAGGAGTAACATAAAGTCTAACACGTGGGAAGTCCTAAGGGATAATAAAGGTTGAACATTCAACGAAGATCTATCTAGGAAATAACACCCGTTAATAATTTAATAAATTCGGGGAGTGTCACAAAGGTTGTCACATGAAATCATAAACTGACACATTGTTTGTAATTAACGCTAGGGCCGTAGCGAGCTCCGACCAGGACTCCGTGTGTGAGACTACTTGCTTCTGAACCAGGTATGGACATGTGTGGTTCGTATGTTGCCGTGTTACACGGCTTGTGTGCTGTGTGCCTTGTGTGTGAAAATGACATAAGATCAAAGCATGTAATTGGATTGCTTGTTTATCATGTTGTATGATTTCTATATCATTGTTGTATATATCATTGCGCGCACACAGTAGTTTAGTCCCTTTCTCGTTTGTGGACCTTGAGATGAACTACTACGAATTATTAAAACAAAGAAAACTCTATAAGGGGAACTCCTCTCTAAACCTTGAGGACTACCATGACACCCACTATGGTGTCTATTCATTAATGATAATGAAGAGCAAGTCTCCTTTGGTGAGACATGACGAACCACGTAAACAAAACAAAGAACTATACGAAGAGACAAATCCTCTCTAACTTTAGAGGACCGCTAATGACACCCACTATGGTGTCGAGATTATAATGATAATGAAATGAAAAGTACCAACTGGTGGATCATGAGGATAACCCGGGAAGACGACATCTCGGGCCGCGCGGTATGGAATATTCGGGAGTTGGTATCTGCATCAGATCCTTCACCCTTCTGTGTGGAGCACATCCTGGAGTCTAGAGGCGACTCCGCTTTCTCGACGCATGACGTCGGGAATGGGGGAGTGACAAATTGGGGGAGCTTATCCTGGAGTCAAGAGACGACTCCGCTTTCTCGGCGCATGACGCCGGGAATGGGGGACTAGCTACGGAGGAGACGTCCTCCAACGTGCGGTGATAAAAGAATTCACAAGTAACCCTTGAAGAAACAAGGAATGATTAGCACCTACATAATAAAGTCTCGGGATCTAATCTATACCCCTGACTCGGTGCCAGAGAATAGAGGAAAACATGTGTAATGAGACCAAGCAAATAAGAAAATTCACAAATGTGATTCTTTAAGAAACAGGAAAAGATTGGCACCAATATGATATGGTCACGGGATCTAAACTATATCCCCAGACCTGGTGCAAGGAAAAGAAAAAGAAAATACACATCATGGGAACAAGAGAAAAGAAATGAAAACACACAACGCTCGAACGATCCCATAGTGAGGATCATTGGTAAACATACCTATGCACACGTCTGATGACTTACATGATTGTTGTTGCTATATTAGCAGCTTGTTGTGCTTGGTTGCGTTTTGATGGGCTATGATGCCAGCTTGTTATGCTTGGATGTTTGTTGATGTTGCTATGCTGCCTTGAAGTGTGTTTGATATGATGTAATGTGATGTGCTTTACTGCTTTAATATAGCATGTAAAATGACTTAATAATATTCGACCAAGTAGTCGTGTGGCCCGGTAACATGCGGGCTTCACACGTCCATACTCAGCGTAGTTTGCTGAGTCCTTTACACCCAATTTTTTTCAGGTCTTGTGCCAGACGATAACGGAGAGTAGGCAAGGGTGACTACCATAGGGGTAGTCCACATGGCAAGCCTTTAAGTAGTATGCTTTTAATGTATGGGTTGTACTTTTGGGTTATGTTGTTTAAGTTATTAACTAAACTGTAGTTGCTCGGTACTTGGGTTGTACTTTATATTGTATTTGGATTTCATTAAGTTGGACTTCCAGTCATACAGACCGTAACTTGGAGTTGGTATTGTGGTCTGTCAACCACGTGGGTGGTTGGCGTCTGTGACACCCGGATGATGTTGAGATTCCGCTGCATAGTTGTTTTGTATTAAGGCTAGGAGCTTGTTGTACTACTGGATGTTTATTCGGGGGTGTTACAGAAAGTGGTATCAGAGCGTAGTTGCGCTCTGATGACTGGAACAGAGAAGTACCGAGTATAGGAAAGCCTGAAATCGGGGAAACGGGGCTAAGGGTTAGTATGTGAGGCGCGATAGTTAGGATTCTTCCCCAGTAAATACTGGATACCTAACAGTCACCTGAACCCAACCTCCATGTCCCTAGGGTCCATTTCAATTCATAGGAAAACGCCGGAGAGGCAGGAAGCCTCCTCACACTCGGGAAAACCCGATCCGGCATTTACACAATGGCATATAAGCAATCCGGTAAGGAAAACTAAAGTATACAATAGACCTGAGACTCGAAGCTCTGACTAGGGCGTGAAGTGGAAAGACGTTGCAAAGGAACAATACCCATAAAGGAACCAATTTTAGCGACAACTTGGGTCGACATGCTTAGCAGTCGATAGGACCCTACCTCACAATAAAAAAGGGGGACCGAAATACCCAAAAAAAATTTATGTAATAAATAAAGCTCAAATAAGCAATTAATTAAGCTAAGGATGGTACTGAGATAAATACTGCAATTTGAACACCTGAGAGGGTAATTTAAGGAAACCTCTCATAAAACAATGAAATCAGAGAATATAATTCGGGACGTAATTACACCATAAAATTTGTACGGTCTATAACGCTGAACAAAGCATGACACAATTTTACACACTAAGTCTAATATTTCGGGACTCAGTAAATTCCCTGCGTCTTCTTACGTTTCTCTTCATTCTCTGACGTAACAAATTTTCTAAGACACCAATTACAGTTCCCTGAGAAAAACACATTGGTAAAGGGATCATAAAAGGAACTCTCGAACCTTGTAAATAGCCATTACCATGGGGCACTAGTTACCCACCCAAGTATGATCAAACAGATAGGAAATGGCAATGAATAATGCCACTATTGTGAAATAATCCCTCCAAACACACTACATATTCAGGGACTCTAAACAGGATTTGTCGAATCATATATACACATGTATACATACATATCAAGAAAGATAAGATATCAATAAAACTCAAGGAAAAATGAGAATCAATCACACACACCCGACTTAAGTTAATGATATAACTTAACAACCGAAAATAAATATTGGTAGACCAAGAAGGCAAAAAGCTAGACTACTTCAAAAAGAGGAACACACAACGAATAATAATGAGGAAGTAACAGAGGGGTTGCAAGACCCAGGAAAGATCAAGTTAGAAACAAAATAAAGGAATTAAAATTTATAACAATAAATCAGATTGAAGTGAGACTAATCAGTCCAACAAGAAAAACTCAGTCAAAAATTTATGAGGTATAACATTGTATAACACCAGAAGTTATGAGACCACGTGTACAAGTAAAAGAACGGGTATATATACATATGGTATGGGGATTGGAATGAAAAGAACTAATAATACCGGGAGGATATAAAGGCAATCATAGGTAGCTATACATTAGGAGTATTATTGTAATATAGAACCGGTCTTGAACATTACAACACATAAATATATGTATTACAGATACGTGAATGAAAGAATATACATATGCATACACCTAAATGTAAATATAGTGGAGAATTTAAACCATTGATCTAAAGATTTAAGGTTTTGATACTAGTCCATGAATTAATTGTCAGATGACTAGGAACGAGTGGGATAAAAATCGAGATTGGTTAAATTGATTGGTTGTTTAAATTGGACGTGCAAGGCTGAACTTGACCCTGGCCAGGTCAAGTGACACCGAGCACAAATTGGGGTGAAAGAGTAGCCCAACACTTACGCTGATCACGTAAGTGTTGGAGGATTCCCGAAACCTCCTACAAGTGAACACATAAGCTATAAATAGATGGGAAAATTTATAAGTCAAGATTAGAAAAGTACGAAAGATGTGATATCAATATTAATACTACGAGCGTGTAAAATACATAGATACATGATTCGGAACTTGAAGTGGTGTGAGGTTACTAATAACCTAATAGTCAAAACAAAAAAAATATATATATACACTATCGAAATAAAATGCAATATGTAACCTGTATCAGCCAACTATTTAGTCCCTGGCGGACATAATAATGATACAATCATAAGAATAATGATTGACCACACTGAAACTAAGTGAGGATAACCAGAAATATCAAGGCCATAATTTGGCCGAAAAATAAAGGTTACTTGAAGAAGAAAAAAAAACTCCGACTTGACGGTACACATTAAGGCATAAAATAGATAAAAATGCTAAGAGAGTAAATTACCCATCTGCACATAATTATGATCGGTAATACAAAATAACCATGTTGTTATAACAATGGAGGTCAGCCAGAAAGAATAATCCAGACGATGAAAAACACACTGAAAGCATGAACTTCTGAACTCTAGGGTAAATGGATAGACAAGCTACAACCCATCAAGACCATGTACAGATCGAAAAACCGAGTGTCAATAAAGAGACCGTTTGCTACTAAATTATAAAGTTTCAAAGGAACTGGATGATACATTGTAAACAAATAAAAAGGGAAAACAAAACCCTAAGGTAATCAGAGTAGCACAGCAGAAGCTGGTGGACCGTATTCCCCATGATCCTGTGGAATAATGAGTGATCTATCGACCAATACCTTAAACCTAGAGAGCCTAAACCCGAACCCATTCCTAGGATCGGTACGGATACCGATAAGAGTCTTTTAATATAGAAACTAAACCCTTAACATGGTCAAAACCTTTGATGAGAACATATTGTGAGTTACATTGCATAGGAACTAGAATGCTCAATGAGAATTAAACACTTGTACCAAGGCTCTAGGAGAGTATAATAGGGATTACGTGGGCGTAATCCATTTTAAGGGGGTAGGCGAGTTGCGTTTTTGCTGTGTTGGCGCATGTTGTTGTGTGGTTTTGGTGTTATGCCTTGTTATGCCTGTGTGAACAGTGTACAAATTGTTTTGGATGCATTATGGTTATGTATGAATGGCTTGCTTTCTTGATTACACATGAGTACAGTATACAAATATTACTGGTACATTGAGACCTTATATGAGAACTTGTATGAGGCCACTGATGTGGCATGGTGCGTAGAAGCACTGAGAATTTTAATTATGGACTTAATTCTTTGGGTATCGTGAGTGAATGCGGGACTGGACCCGAGGATCTTTAGGTGTGGAAAATATAAGTTAAGGAAGTAAGACTTCGGGACGAAGTCTCCTTTAAGGGGGGTAAGTTGAAATACCCCAAACATTAAAAGCATAAAAATCGTGACGTGTTTTATAATTCGGACATAAAATCACGTACGAACAATTAAACCTAGTATATTTAGTATGCACGAATACGAGAACCCACGTACGTGACGTTACGATAATTGAACGTTGTAAATATGTGACAATAACGCTGCTTAGCTGCGTTACAAAATATATATAATTACATGGCATATATGGTCGTATGTATATCAATAATCATTGTATAACCTATACAAATAGAGAGAAGAAAAAAGGGGCAAAGACGCTCCCACTGAGGTTTGAACCCCGTACCTCTCGTATACACCCTGAACGTCTTAACAGGTTGAGCTATGCTCAAATTCAATAACTTATACCCACCGATCAAAACTAATAATATGTCAAACTAAGCTAAAACAAAAAAAAAGGAATCAGATAATACCAGTTCTTCCTCGACAGAATTGCTGTTTATTTCCTTGTTTCCAGTGTCCATACTCCTTGTAATTAGAGACCTCAAGCGTGACATGTCCCCCCTTTGAATTCCACAAAAGCGGTCAAAAATCAGACCCTGCTTCCTCTCCGAGTAACCGGTGCATGTCCCTTCATTCTCCATTTCCTTGTGTTCGAAACTCTGAGGGGTAACTCTCGTTTCCCTCATTCTCATCACGCATGCAAGACCAGTTCTGCTCCCAATGTGCTCCTTGAAATTGCATGTTGATTCTCGGTGGATGTTACTCTCTAACCATCCCACGCATCTAATAACTGCTGCAACGGTAAGCTCCTCCTTCCTTTCTGATGGCTTCCGACGCGGTTGCTTAGGAAATCAGCTCCCTTGCGGATTTATGCTTCATTCACATCTTTCCCGTGAAACTCAAGCTTTGTCACACCTTACTTAGCCTCCCTGTTATACATCGAACCTTATGCATGCATCTGAACTTAACCCTGTTTTTTTTCTCCTCGTGCATGCCGGAGGCGATTGTTTTCAACTTCCGTCTGAAGTTAAGATATGAATGCCCAGAAATTCTACTATGGCGCAAGGTAACTCCTGACTTCGCAACATCTCCTCTTCGATTTCACCTTGTTTTCCCTGATTAAAATCTCGGTGTTCTGTCCGAAAATCGTTCTAATCTCCCTTGGATTATTCAACCTTTCGCATGCATGAAACTTTCTTGGAGACCTCCGCAAGGTTGCGCCAAAGGAATACCCAGAAACCCATCTCCTAAGCTGTCCCAAAATCAGACGCAAGGTGAGGCCACAAACAGTTAGATCCTTGCCTTGTTCTCTCTGTTTTAGTGCCGTGGAAGTTGTTGCTTACTCACCCATTATTTTTCTTTCCTTGTCTGCCTGAAACTATTATGCGAGTGGCTCATCAAGGCTAGGAATTCTAAAGCAACACTCCAATACAACTCACCCTTGTAAACTCTCTAAGGTAAACACTCCAAACCCATAGGGTTATTCCAAACATTGAGATCATCTTCCCAGTAAAAAAAACTCACGGACTCATTTTTCTTGTGCATGTCCGATTGGTGAGTCAAGAGTTCGAGTCAAATTGCCAACCAAAGTCCGAGAGGAAACCCAAGCAGTAGCCCCTGGGAAATGTGCTAAAAATATCAAGGGAGTCAACAAGAAATCCAACTGAGAAAACCCAAGGTTGTGAACTCTTACCTAAACTGTGCTTGTATAGAAACTTATGGCTTATGTGTGAACCATAATCGACTGTAACAGATACTGAAAGCTGGTAAAACTCTGTCTGAAATGTCTGGTTAGAACTGATGTTGATGAACTAAAGAAGACAGCATGTTGTGAGACTAATATACTGGTAAAAAACCGGTGGTTTAAACACCTGGTTAAGAAGTAATAAATCAGCTAGGTGTAATCCAAGGGAGATGGGCTGGTAATGACTAGGGAAAGTCTGGCTACGAACTGCTATAATAAACAACACAGAGATTAATGGATTTGGAGTTGAAATTCTGTGTTTTCCTTGCGCCAAAATCTTATGGTGTTACTCTAGGATAATAAAACGTGAATTCAGATGCATTGCCTAACAAGAATGCCACCTGCTTTAGAGTTGAATAGCAGGTTAAATGGTTCAGAAAATAAACTCTGCAGGAACTAGCTCAAGGACTAATGCATAAACGTGAATATTGGAATTCTGCAACTTACTATCACCTGAGACTAGAAGTAATAGGCTGGGAATGTCGGGGGGAAACTAGATAACACATGAAAAAGGAGAATAAAAAAATGTAGTATTGTGCAGAAGCTTAATCCAGTTTTCCTACAACTTTATGTTTCGGTATAAGAAGGTGTTATTTGAGTTAGCAGTGTGGTATTGGGTCTGTTGTGAGTTTATGATCCTGCCAAGATATTAATTAGTTGAGTAAGCACTTGGGGTGAAAATAGAAGTCAAACTAATAGCCCAAAAGAAAGATTGAAGAGGAAAACACATAGAGATCTTGTCTGGTTGCTGCAGTTCTCTTCCTTGTTTACGTCTTAGTATAAGAAAAGCCTTAGGAATGTCATCAGTGTTGGATCGGCTTGATTTTTGGGTGAGACCTTACTGGAAACATCTAAATAAGTGGGTAGATGCGTTGGGAGGATTAGAAGTAAATTTAATTAACTAAAAGGAAGAAGTCAGTAGAGGTACACAGGTTTATACTTCAGTGTTTGCAAGTTTCAGTTCTGTGTACCGAGGTTTCAGGGGGGTATAATAGTCGGGTTGGCTGGATTTACGAACTTAAAACACAGATAAAACCCTTAACTAAGTGGAAAGGCACTTTGAGGAAGTTAAGAATCAGCTTAGTGCGGAAAGAGTAATAGAAGAACGGTAATGAAGGAACTAAATCGAGGCTCAGTTCCGAATTCTTGGTTTCAGGTTAATGAAAATTCAGTAGCATTAATAGTGTGGTTTTGGGATTAAAATTCTTGATAAAACACTTAACCATATGGGCAAACAATGAGGGTGAAGGGGGAAATCAGAACATTGAATAACGAGCAATGTAGAAGAAGGGACTTACTGTTTGATGTTGCAGTTTTTCATCGGTCATCTTGGTACTGTATAATGGAGTCTCAGAGTTGGCAACAGGGTTGTTTTGTTCTGGGTCTGTTTCGAAATTTAAAACTTGATAATACACTCAGTTAGGTGGGCAACCAGTTGGAAATGAAACTACAGAAGATAACCGATTAATTCCAGGTTCAATTCCTTTTAGCTCTGTCCAATTTCAGGTTAGGGACATCCCAGAAGTTTAAACTAGTTGCCTTAGATCTGTTGCGGTTAATACTATAGTAGCACAGATAACAAGGAAGCTAAACGATTTGGGGTGCAGTTGAAAGTTAGAAAAAAAAGGGAACAGAAAGAAATTACACACATGGGGAAAACATTGGGAGTTAGATTAGTGTATAAACAGAAAAGAAAAGAAAGAGAGGTTAACAGGTTTTGACATTTCAATTCCTGTTATAGATTGTTTCAGTTTGGTACAGATAAGTAAGTGAGTATTAGTGGAGAGGTTTGAGTTAAAAACTTTATAAACACCTATACCTAGTTGGGTAACACTGTGGGAAGAAGTGAGACATCAGTTGAACTAGAGAGTAGCAAGAACCAAGAAGAAATACGTAGCCTTGTAGTTTCAGTTTTTCACTGGTATTATAGGTTCTGTATAACTGTGTTACTAGGGTGTTATAAGTGTGATCCTAGCTTAATAATGAACTTAAGTAACAGCTAATGAACATAACTAAGATACCGAAGCATATGGAGAAAGTTACACACCAATTACAACATTAAAAGTGGGGTTAGATAAGGTGTTACAAGTGACTTGTGTTTCAGATTGTGAAACTTTTGAACTGCTGTATAAGTGGATTTAGGCTTAATCTATGATCTATAGTATCATTAAACAAGGGTTAAAACATTACCCACCTACTCAGCCAGGAGGGAACACATTTAGACAAGTTAAATCTATCTTATAGAAAAAATGTTACACGATTGACGCTTAAATGCTCTAAAACATTAGCCAGAACAAAAGACTTAGTTAGCATGTAAATAAGGGTGTGAATGCCCTAGGAGTAACATAAAGTCTAACACGTGGGAAGTCCTAAGGGATAATAAAGGTTGAACATTCAACGAAGATCTATCTAGGAAATAACACCCGTTAATAATTTAATAAATTCGGGGAGTGTCACAAAGGTTGTCACATGAAATCATAAACTGACACATTGTTTGTAATTAACGCTAGGGCCGTAGCGAGCTCCGACCAGGACTCCGTGTGTGAGACTACTTGCTTCTGAACCAGGTATGGACATGTGTGGTTCGTATGTTGCCGTGTTACACGGCTTGTGTGCTGTGTGCCTTGTGTGTGAAAATGACATAAGATCAAAGCATGTAATTGGATTGCTTGTTTATCATGTTGTATGATTTCTATATCATTGTTGTATATATCATTGCGCGCACACAGTAGTTTAGTCCCTTTCTCGTTTGTGGACCTTGAGATGAACTACGAATTATTAAAACAAAGAAAACTCTATAAGGGGAACTCCTCTCTAAACCTTTGAGGACTACCATGACACCCACTATGGTGTCTATTCATTAATGATAATGAAGAGCAAGTCTCTTTGGTGAGACATGACGAACCACGTAAACAAAACAAAAGAACTATACGAAGAGACAAATCCTCTCTAACTTTAGAGGACCGCTAATGACCCACTATGGTGTCGAGATTATAATGATAATGAAATGAAAAGTACCAACTGGTGGATCATGAGGATAACCGGGAAGACGACATCTCGGGCCGCGCGGTATGGAATATTCGGGAGTTGGTATCTGCATCAGATCCTTCACCCTTCTGTGTGGAGCACATCCTGGAGTCTTAGAGGCGACTCCGCTTTCTCGACGCATGACGTCGGGAATGGGGGAGTGACAAATTGGGGGAGCTTATCCTGGAGTCAAGAGACGACTCCGCTTTCTCGGCGCATGACGCCGGGAATGGGGGACTAGCTACGGAGGAGACGTCCTCCAACGTGCGGTGATAAAAGAATTCACAAGTAACCCTTGAAGAAACAAGGAATGATTAGCACCTACATAATAAAGTCTCGGGATCTAATCTATACCCCTGACTCGGTGCCAGAGAATAGAGGAAAACATGTGTAATGAGACCAAGCAAATAAGAAAATTCACAAATGTGATTCTTTAAGAAACAGGAAAAGATTGGCACCAATATGATATGGTCACGGGATCTAAACTATATCCCCAGACCTGGTGCAAGGAAAAGAAAAAGAAAATACACATCATGGGAACAAGAGAAAAGAATGAAAACACACAACGCTCGAACGATCCCATAGTGAGGATCATTGGTAAACATACCTATGCACACGTCTGATGACTTACATGATTGTTGTTGCTATATTAGCAGCTTGTTGTGCTTGGTTGCGTTTTGATGGGCTATGATGCCAGCTTGTTATGCTTGGATGTTTGTTGATGTTGCTATGCTGCCTTGAAGTGTGTTTGATATGATGATGTAATGTGATGTGCTTTACTGCTTTAATATAGCATGTAAATGACTTAATAATATTCGACCAAGTAGTCGTGTGGCCCGGTAACATGCGGGCTTCACACGTCCATACTCAGCGTAGTTTGCTGAGTCCTTTACACCCAATTTTTTTCAGGTCTTGTGCCAGACGATAACGGAGAGTAGGCAAGGGTGACTACCATAGGGGTAGTCCACATGGCAAGCCTTTAAGTAGTATGCTTTTAATGTATGGGTTGTACTTTTGGGTTATGTTGTTTAAGTTATTAACTAAACTGTAGTTGCTCGGTACTTGGGTTGTACTTTATATTGTATTTGGATTTCATTAAGTTGGACTTCCAGTCATACAGACCGTAACTTGGAGTTGGTATTGTGGTCTGTCAACCACGTGGGTGGTTGGCGTGTGACACCCGGATGATGTTGAGATTCCGCTGCATAGTTGTTTTGTATTAAGGCTAGGAGCTTGTTGTACTACTGGATGTTTATTCGGGGGTGTTACACTTTTCTCTTCACCCATGTAGCGGTTTTGGGCCTTCTATCCCAGATCACAAGACCTTAGGTAGATGGGTGATAAGGCACCCCAAGGACTTAATAACCGAATGAACGAGGCCTGTTTTGGTTCAGAAAACTTCATTATATGATCAGAGGAGTACCTTGCCTTATCCTTTCCATACCAAACTTTCACTTAGTCCCATGATTGCCAAGCTAAGGTAGCTCAATTTCCACAATCAGCTTATCCACCAGATTTCAGTGAAAATAGATTTAATTTTGAAGAAAGAAATTGATACATACAAACAACGTCAAGCAGAACGATTCTTGAGGTTGTCATCAGGCTCGATTTCAAAAACTTCCACAAAAAATTTTAGCCCGAAAATTCAACATGTATTGGCCTTTAGAGAAGCTTACTATCATAATTAGAGAACAATAAAAATCAAGTGTGGCATTAGGTACTACTGGCATATTTTCAGGGAAAGGTCTAAACTTCCTCACACTTAAGAGGAGCAATGTCCTCATTGTTCATAAAATAATCAAGAAAAGACCTTTCAAAATATGCCAGACTCAGGAAGGAATCATTTAGGACGCTATGGACTTAAGCATTTAACAGTCAAAGCACGAGTGGCTGAACATAAATATTAAAAAGAAAGGAACTGAGACTCCCCTGATATCGTGAGATTGAGGAAGGTGCCCTTCCTCACACTTAAAGCATTGGCGGTGGGGTCGATGTTCCTCACACTTGAGTCTAAGCAAGGGTTCAGCTTGGAGTGATTGCAACAAACGGTTGACCTACACACACTGTCAAATACCAAAATAACGCTAGGAAGCGTTGCGTTAATAGCACAGGTCTAATTATCTCCTTCCTCTTCTTTCTTCCTCGCCCTTTTTTTTTATATATATATATCACAATATAAGAGAGAAATAGATGCGTAGCTTATAAAACATGAATTTGAAAATTACCCCTGGGTTGCCTCCCAGTCAGCTGCCCTCTTTATAGTCATTGGCTGGACTTTGTGAAGTAGCTAACCTGCAGTTGGATCTTTAAGAGATATTTCATATGTAGCAGCTTGATCCAGTGTAGTACCCAGAAATTTCTTGACTCTTGACCCATTGACTTTAAATGTTTCCCCCTTTGCATTGGCGAGTTCAATCGCACCGAATGGGGAAATGCTAATAATAGGGTAAGGTCCTGACCAGTATGATTTCAGCTTACCTGGGAAGAATCTGAGCCTGGAGTTGAAAAGTAGGACTTGGTCCCCCACCTTGAGTTCCGATTGGCAATCATCTTGTCATGCCAGCGCTTGGTACGTTCCTTATATATTACAGCATTCTCGTAAGATTCGTTCCTGAGTTCCTCCAACTCTGTCAACTGGAACTTGCGTTTATCACCGGCTTGCTGTAGGTCAAAATTAAGAGCTTTCAAAGCCCAATATGACTTGTATTCTAATTCCACAGGCAAGTGGCATGCCTTCCCAAAAACCAACTTGTAGGGAGACATGCCAATTGGTGTCTTGAAAGCAGTGCGGTAGGCCCAGAGCGCTTCATCTAATCGAAGTGACCAATCCTTTCGAGAAGAGTTCACCGTCTTTTGCAAGATCCACTTGAGCTCTCGGTTCGTCACTTCGGCCTGCCCATTTGTTTGAGGATGGTAGGGTAAGGAAACCTTATGTCGAACCCCATATTTCTTTAATAGTGCTTCAAACTGGCGGTTACAGAAATGGGAGCCACCGTCACTGATTATGGCTCGAGGAACGCCGAATCGAGTGAAAATATTTTTCTTCAGGAACTTCACAACAATTTTAGCATCATTAGTAGAACAGGCAAGGGCTTCCGCCCATTTTGAAACATAATCAACAGCTACTAAGATGTAAAGATTACCGAAAGAGTTTGGGAAGGGACCCATAAAATCAATACCCCAGACGTCAAATAGCTCAACTTCTAACATGTTATTCAGTGGTAGCTCATTTCGACGAGATAGATTACCTTGCCTTTGACACCGATCACATGTCGAAACAAACGCATGACAATCCTTGTGAAGGGTGTTCCAGAAAAAACCTGATTCTAGTATTTTTGCGGCGGTTCGAGTGGCACCATGATGTCCACCGGCTTCTCTGGAATGGCAATGGAGGAGAATGTTTCTGACCTCTGACTTCTGGACACATCTCCTAATGATACCATCTGCACAGACTTTAAACAGATAAGGGTCATCCCAAAAATAATGTTTGACAATGGAAAAGAACCTCTTTCTCTGCTGATAAGTCATATCAGCTGGAACAATCTTCCTAACAAGGTAGTTAGCGATATCAGCAAACCATGGATCCTCAACATCTTCAGCTGCAAATGCTGACTCATCGGGGAAGGACTCGTTGATGGGAGTCCCATCATCAGATGCCTCCATTCTGGACAGATGATCAGCTACCACATTTTGTGTCCCTTTTTGTCCCTGATCTCAATATCAAATTCTTGCAATAGGAGAATCCACCTAATTAACCTGGGTTTGACTCTGCCTTAGCAAACAAATACTTAAGAGCAGAGTGGTCAGTATGCACAATAATTTTACCACCCAGTAAATAAGATCGAAACTTATCTAGAGCAAAAACTACAGCTAGTAATTCTTTTTCTGTGGTCGCATAATTTTTCTGGGCATCATTTAAAGTTCGACTTGCATAATATACTACCCGAAGAATTTTATCAATCTTCTGACATAACACGGCTCCCACAGCGTAATCACTAGCGTCACACATTATCTCAAAAGGGAGTGACCAATCAGGAGACACAACGACAGGTGCAGAAATTAGCTTTTCTTTTAATAAATTAAAAGCTTTCAGCCATTCTTTAGAAAATGGACTTAACATCCTTCGCCAGTAGATCACACAGAGGTTTAGAGATTTTGGAAAAATCTTTGATGAATCTTCTATAAAAACCTGCGTGTCCAAGAAAACTACGAATATCTCTAACAGAAGATGGTGGTGGGAGCTTTTCAATTACCTCGACTTTAGCCCGGTCTACCTCAATACCTTTTGAAGAAATTTTGTGGCCCAGGACGATTCCTTCTCGAACCATGAAGTGGCATTTTTCCCAATTTAACACCAGATTGGTTTCTTCACACCTGGACAGCACAAGATCAAGGTTTTCTAGACAGGATTCAAATGTTAGACCATAAACAGAAAAATCGTCCATAAAAACCTCAATGCATTTCTCAATATATTCAGCAAAGATGGCCATCATACAACGTTGAAACGTGGCAGGAGCATTACATAATCCAAATGGCATTCTTTTATAACTATAGGTTCCATACGGACAGGTAAAAGTTGTCTTATCCTGATCCTCAGGAGCTATAGGGATTTGAAAATAACCTGAAAAGCCATCCAGAAAGCAGTAGTAGTCATGTCCAGCTAGTCTTTCCAACATTTGATCAATGAAAGGTAATGGAAAATGGTCCTTACGAGTGGCGTCATTTAATTTTCTATAATCAATACAAACCCGCCATCCTGTAGTGGGACGCTGGGTAATCAGCTCACCCTTTTCATTAGGAACCACAGTTATTCCTCCTTTCTTTGGTACTACCTGAACTGGACTTACCCATTTACTGTCTGAAATAGGGTAAATAATGCCTGCATCGAGTAGTTTGATTACCTCTTTCTTAACTACCTCTTTTAGGACTGGGTTAAGACGTCGCTGAGGCTGAGCCAATGGTCGGTAGTTATCTTCCATATAGATTCGGTGAGAACACAACTGAGGGCTGATTCCTTTAATATCTGCTATCGACCAACCAATAGCTGATGTTGATTGCGCAACACCTCCAGTAGTTGCTTCTCTTGAGTTCCTGTCAAGTCAGAAGAGATTATAACAGGTAATTCCGATGGTTCATTAAGAAAAGAATATTTCAAATGAGAGGGAAGAGGTTTCATCTCCACTGTAGGAGGTTTTTCAATAGATGGTCTTGGCCGGTCAGCACTTCGCTCGACTTTCTCAAATTGCTGCTGGTACTTGTGGAAGTGTGGCCGCCTTTTGTTTAACTCCTCAGCCATGAGGGCCATATCTGGATCCTCATCATCAGCTTCACAAGATGCCATAAGACATCTTTCCAGGATTTCCTCTTCTTCTTCTTAAAATAGTTTCCTGCACTAAAGAGTCAATAATATCTATAGCAAAGCAGGATTGAACAGTGGCAGGACGCTTCATGTTGCGTGTCATGTCGAAAACAACCTGCTCATCATGAAATCTTAGAATAATCTTCCCTCCTTCCACATCAATGAGAGTGCGGGCAGTTCTCATAAACGGTCTGCCCAAAATTAGTGGTACATCTGTATCTTCCTCCATATCAATGATGATAAAATCAGCAGGGAAAATAAATTTATCAATAGAAACTACCAGGTCCTCAACTTTTCCTTTAGGATAAATTATGGAACGGTCTGCTAGTTGTAACTGAACAGATGTGGGAGCACATTGACCTACACCTAATTTCTTGAAAATAGATAAAGGCATCAAATTAATACTTGCTCCTAAATCACATAAACCGTTACCGCACAATCCACCTTCTCGATAGCGCATGGAATGATGGGAAGACCCGGATCTCCTAACTTGGGTGGCAGCTTCTTCAGGAGAACTGCAGATACTCTTTCTGTCAACTTGACTGTGTCAGACTCTAGCAAAGAACGCCTGTTAGACAAAATATCCTTCATAAATTTAGCATACATAGGCATTTGAGACAAAGCATCAGAAAAAGGGATATTAATAGTTAATTTCTTAAAGATATTAAGAAATTTCCATATTGCTCGTCCATGTTCTTTTTCTTTAGTCTGTTAGGGAATGGAATAGGAGGATTATAAGAGAGTTGAGAAGGTTTAATAGTGAGAGATTCAGGAGACTCCTTCTCCTTGGGATTTGTTGTTTCCTCCACTTCAGGTTGAGATTCAGCTGGCTTATTAAAATCTTCTTCAACTTCTGGAACATCAGAAACTAGTTCCTTGCCGCTTCTCAGAGTTACTGCTTTTGCATGCTCCCTTGGGTTAGGGTCAGGCTGACTGGGAAGTGACCCCGTCGGTCGCTGTGCCAGCTGTTGTGAAATTTGACTCATTTGCCTCTCTAGGCTCAGGTTGATAGAAGCTTGATCAGCGTTTTTAGCGGCTTGTTCAGAAAGTTTAGCTTCTATTTCGGCAATCCTGGAGTTTGTAGTTTGGCCTTGTTTAAGGATTTCTGCCAGCATATTCTCAATTTTACCACTGCCTCCTTGAGAATTTTGGGATTGCTCCTGCTGTCTAAAGTAAGGTGGTCTATTTTGATTGAACCCAAAATTACCTATAGACTGATCATTACCCCTCCATGGAGGTTGTTGATTGTTCCTCCAATTATTCTGATTGAAATTGTTAGGATAGGGGTTACCTGGTCTGTTGTTGATCGATTTTAGCTCTTCGGGGTTACCTGCAAAGCTAGGACCTTCACAGTTGAACGTTTCGTGGGCTCCTCCACAATTCTCACAGCAAGGATTCAGGAAAGGCGAAGAAGTAGCTGCCTTCGCGGTTTGCTGTTGCGTCTGGTTTACAGCTAACTTTTCCACAACTTTAGTAAGAGCTGTTAGTTGAGCGGATAAATGATCCTGTGGGGGAATATTATACATACCTGCTTTTGGCTCACCTCTCCCCTTGTTCTTGCACCACTGTCTGGTACTAGCGGTCATGGTGTCCAAAAGCTCCATCGCTTCATCCCCAGTTCTTGCCATAAAGTTTCCTCCAGATGAGGAACTTAGTACCATCTTGTTTGAATCATTTAATCCCTTAAAGAATGACAGTACTAGTTCTTCGCTACTCATACCATGGTGTGGGCATTGAATCTGCAGCTCCTTGAATCTATCCCAAGAATCATACAGGGACTCACCTGGTTCTTGACAAAAGTTTGTGATTTCAGCGATCTTTTCCCTTGTCTTTGACGGTGGATAGTACTTCGCCAGGAACTTGTTTGCCAAGTCAGCCCAAGTGTGGATGCTACCCGGTTGCAGACTCCTTAGCCACCTGGACGCTCCGTCTTTCAGAGAATAGGGGAACAGCTGTAGACGAATGCGCTCGTTCAGGTTCCCCGTCTTGTTGAATGTATTGCAGAAGTCCAGGAATGCAGAGATGTGGTGTGGGGCATCATCTGAGTCAAGTCCGCTGAATTGTCCCTGGTGGTACAACGTGGTGATGAAGCTCGTCTTGAATTGCCAGGCGTCGAGCTCAGTTTGCGTCACTTGAGGGAGGACGATAGCAGAGGATCGTCCTTCTACTGATGGTTGCTGGTACTCCCCCAGAGTTTGTCTGGTCGTCATGGCAAACTGTAGTTGTCGCCTGCTGTGGAGAACTCTTTCGATCTCTGGCTGAAATTCAGCTATAGGTTCTCCTGCAGATCGAGTCCGACGCATAAGAGACGAGTTGGTATGAATATGGAAAAACTAGATTAACTATATACGTGGCAAAAAAAAGAGAAAATATCAAACAGAAAATAAAAATAAAAGAATGAAAAATTTAACTTATCCCAATTAAATAATAATTGTCAATTAACCGTGCCGGAGGTCCCCGGCAACGGCGCCAAAAACTTGATGGAGAAATATGTGACTACTTCTACCACATAGGCAGTGTACCTATCGTTTTGCGGGTATAGTGATTAAATGGGGTTGTCGATCTCAGGGACCTCGTATAATTAATTGACAAATATTTGATTAACTGGGAAATTAAGTTAAACTAAAGAAAACAGGAAATATCACTTTTTCGGTTTTGATTGATTGATTAAAAAAAACTAAACTACAAGGAAAAATAAAACAACTTAAATAAACACAGAGGGATTTAAAGAGTGATGAATGTGATAAATAGAAAAGCGCATCCCGGGTTGTTTGCTACCTATTCCCTTTATATCTGTACTAAATTCTTCCTTTAATTTTACTGCAATAACTCAGAAACTTTAATTAATTCATTAACGACTAAGTATAATGAATCCTAACCAATTGTTAGACCTAGCAGCAGGCTAATGCTCTAGACCGGACACAATTAATCGCATAAAGAGCAGTTTCTATTGGAGTCTAATTAACCTATAGGCCGGATCAGGCTTCTAGCTGTTAAATAGGTTCAACTTCCTTCGTCTAGTTATTTATCTCAGCTCTCGCATTTTAATAAAATAACTACAAGGGTTGTTTTAACTACCGGCCAAATAATTAAAACACTTGAAGGACAGGAATTGAACTGTTGCAGTTAACTAAATTTATTTAAAGAAATACAAAACAGAATTTAGGAAATAGGTTCGCTTCCCAACCCGGGAAGCTGGAATACTTACTCGCTCATCGTTACAAAACAACGATAACAGAAAAGGAATGCATTAAATAAATTAAAGTAAGGGTAAGAGATAACTCCAGTTTAGAAGTTCACTCCGGGTCCTCGCTTCAACTTTGTCTTGCGTTGCCCCTGACTGCTAACTTTTATTTCTGTAAACTGGCGTACAATAGGGAAATGAAATTAAAGTGGGATATGTGTGTTTACGTGGAAATTTAATGGAGTGGATGGGTGATTATTTTTGATGGAGGGAAATGAAGTGAATGGAGTACGATTGTGGGAGACTGCGTGGGCGAACGGATTAATTCGTGGACTGATAATGAATGGATTGACAAATGGTGCGTGGATGACTGGATGGATCTTTTAGCAAGCAGAGTGTGGGTTTATATAGGCGGAGGATTTCAGAAACAGACAACGGAGAAGTGACAAGAATTGTGAGCTACTGAGTAGATGGCGGTGGAGTTGGTGCAGATCCGTGAAGATTTCATCGGGCAGAGCAATTGATTAGAGTCACGCGTGCACAAATTAAGGTGGCATCGTCTGCAATTAATGAAGGTAGTTCGACTGCGGCGCGAAGAAGGAAGAAGAAAACTCTGTTCGGAATTCTGTTTTGTCCGCGCCTGTTGGTCCCGTCCGCCTCGCGGTCGTCTGTGTGCTGTCCGCCCGATAAGAGGCGGTCGTCTCTGCTCCTGTCCGCCAGGCGGTCGCCTGAGTCTTGTCCGCGAGATAAGAGGCGGACGCCTATGTTGTGTCTGCGCCTCTCTAGTCCGCCTGTTAAGCCGATGTTCAAGTATTATATATATGTATATACTGAGTGTAGTCCAATCTTGAATCGGCTCCAGATTCTTCGTTATAAGTCCGTTTGACTCGCCGTTTGTTGCGTTGGAAAGCTTGTGAAGTAAACTACTTGATTCCAACACTTTTTCCTACATTTAACACATAAAATATATCAATTCATATCAAACATAACCTAGGAAAATCGTCAGATAAGTGAGAAATATTACTTAAAATACTGCAAATTATAAGGTAATTAAACCCTTAAAAGTCTATATATATTTCGCACTTATCAGCATGAAGCATCAAATTATGTTTCTGATCAATACCAAAATGGGCAAGGAAGACGAGCAAACCTTACCTTGGAAGCGGTCTCGTCGGCGGGGGAAGACGACGTCGGAGGAAGACGACGGTCGGTGGTGACGCGAAACAGACTGGTGTTGCGGAACCGATGGTGGCGCGTCATAGTTGATGGTTGTCGAAGTCGACATTGCTCTGGCGAGGGCACGAAGGCGATGGCAACGCTGGACGACGCAAGGATGGCGGAGGCGAGGGCCGGCGAAGCACTACGGCGGGTTGACGAGTGATGGGGCGACGGGAGTGACCTTTTAGATCTTGTTTATGCCTACAAGAGCGAACAATAAGTTTAGGTGTAGGGTTCTAAGTGCGTTACTATTTTTCTACAAATAATAATAATGCAAATACAAAGAAGAGTAATATTTTAAACGAAACATCTCTATTTCTTCCATTTTAACTAATTCAAAGGATAATCGATTCTCTATTATCCATTAAGTGGCATATGAAACATACTTATTTTACGGTTATTTTTGTTCTCGATCAGCAATTTATTTTGTTTTCGTTTCAATAGGTAATCGAACCTGTGACTATCACCGTTACAGATCGAATAACTAACTGAAATATTCTACTAACAGACTGAAATAAAAAGATAATAAAGGTTGAAGAATTCATCATCCGTCAAGTCGTAGTTTGTAAGCCAAAAAAGAATTAGTGGTTATGTAACACCCCTCTCAATAATCACGATATAATCTCTCACGTAGCAATAAATAAAACGTCTCGCAGCGGAAAAACAAATAACAATTACAAAACTCACTCGGGTGTCACCGGCCGTTACTCGCCCATGCGAGCAACGCAGCCAAACTACATCCAACTTCCAATACAAATAAACTGCTAACCGCAGTGATAACGAGAAACTCCTATACATCATACTAAGTCCATAAACCATAAACATCGACAAGTGAGCGTCTACCCAATCCTGAATACACAACCTTACCATAATACAATTCACCATCTTCATTGCTATACAACATCTCCAAGTGTGGTGACAAAAGTAATGCTCCAATTACCCTGTCCCTGCTCTTCAGCTCCGACAATGATCAACAACCTGTAATGGTGTAGTATCAGCGATAGCCGCTGAGTATGCCGGGCCTGGACCCTAATGGTCACTTGTCATTTTAACCATCTTATTATTAGATCGGTTTCATGCTTTACCATTTTACAGTTATAACCAATACTGTAATAAACATGTATAATATACAAACTCATCCATCCAAATATTCATAGATATTCAACCATCCATCCAATCCACAATCATTTAACAATACAATCCACAATTATATATCGAACGTATCGAACAATACACTATAATGTACAATGTACATTCGCCGTAGCGTACATTTTCATATTTATTTACCTAGCCTTGTAGGCTCCATCCAACCATCAAAACACAAAGATAACCACAAGTATAACCAATGAACAAAAAGCGAAACAACGAGAATAATAAACAAGTATTAGGTCTCGTCCATGGTATTGTTCGCCACGTATAAGTCTCAAGTGTTTTAGTTGTTCAGTTATACCTAGTGACAATGTCTCGTTAAAACGATGTCTCTAGTTACCCATATATTATGGCGGGTCACCACGGCAGTAGCCACTCCAACGGTAGAGTCTCCGACCAACGAGCCCATTATAGCTCACGGGAAATTTTCTTGATACTTACGGACCCGTACACGACATCTGGTATCGTTTTTGTGATCACAGCGCGCACCAAGAGCCACATCCTCTTGGCTTTACTTCCATTCCATTAATTAATTAATTATACCATCGCATCGCATTACCAAATTTCCTAACACAGCAGACTAAGGTCAGTAGTCCAATCCGGAGTCTGTAAACTCGGGATCCAGTGTTAGATACGAGACGGCATATAGAAAGGCCAATGCTCTGTATAAAAGTATCAGATAATAGTATATGTTATTATCATAGTGCTACAACGTTTTAATTACGTTCCTTATATTTCATATAAGATAGCACCATAGCCTCTAGTTCGTTTTATATATAATGGTTCATATATACGAACCGGTACTGTTAACTCAACACAGTAAATAATAAGCAGCTATAATATACAATTCAGGCATATTAATTATCACATTCAGACAAACCATCTCATCACAGATCACACAGAAGTCTGAACTGAGGAAGCCCTCAGAGACAATCCGAGACACATAACAACATACAAGTTATATCAACCAAATCCGAGCCCAAGGAGCAACTTAGGACAACTCGGATCAAACCCCTTTACATACCGTTCACCCTGACTGTATTACGGTGGAGTATGAATCAGCAAGATCCTACGCTCCGTGTAGTCCGTTAGCTCGTCAAGCGTCCTTGTCAGAGGTATACTCTAAACGGTAATAAAACTATTAGTCAGTCTCCATGACTAACTACATCCGGTATTTCCGAATAATAAGTAACCCCGACAGTTCACCCCTGTTTTCTACAGTTGTTTGTTACAGGTTTTTCTAAAACGGTCGGCTTTGTTACTTAAAACGCGTACGTCAAAAACTATTTCAACTGTTAAGTTTGATTCCTTATATTTCTTTTAATTTATCCACATCTAGTTTAGGTACGTAACCATATAGTTGCATGTACGCATGCATTTTATATTATTATTTTTTCCATATTGTATTATTTTCCCACCATTCCTTATCATACCATGTATTATATAATTCATTATCTTTAGCAAATAGTATTTGCATCCCAAAAACTCATAACATATAGTTTGTAACTTTTTTTTTTAACAACCACTACCATTAATTCATATGGTTCCAACCAAAGTATATGTCCACCTTATATACATTATCCTTGTGTATGCATATATTTACCACGTAGGTAATTCCCATGAGTTTAATAAACTCTATATCATATGTTGCATTTATCATCTTATGTTAGGTGATTATTCCCATTAGTTGTATTGTATTGTATAACTTATATTAAGATTGTTATCCTAATATTATGTAACATTTTATGTTGTACATTTACAACTCCTAAGGTTTATTCCATAAATACCTTAGTTTATAATCTCATTTATTTATAGTTTGTCACATTATTTTATGTGAGTACCCTTCCTTTATTAATTCCATCTAAACCATATCATTGTCATAACATTTATAACATTACAGACCTTAGTCTAAATTCATTTTCCAACTCTTGTTAACCCGGTATAGCCCTTAACTCAATTTAAATTCCGTTTGACCACATGACATTTTGTAATGTTATACCATACACTAATATCATACAATGTGATATTTTAATTTCCCTTAACTTATAACCTATAGTTTTTATGCAAAACTATTTATTATTGCCTCTTAGGCACATGAGAAAATCTTATTTTTTCCATAAATCACAGTTTCCTTAATTTACAAATCACCCCTTTCTTATTACCATGTTATATATTCCATTTAATATAACATTTCTAATCTTATAAAAGAGTATAACCTATGGTTATTTTTTTGTAAATTCCGAACAGCCCTTGTGCTATTCTATAATCGCCATTTGGCCCTATTTATAACATATAGTTCACCATATCATTAAAAACTATATTTTATACACATAACTTATTAAATTCTCTTAATAATTCTAAAAATCACCAAATTCCACAAAAGGGTTATAAAATCCTTATTAACCCATATACCTTCGATATTTACCATTCCACCATCTATTTTTCTCCAAAATGTCATAATGACAATATAACTATATATTATACATATATAGTTTATTTTAATTCCAAAAACATTCCAATAACTTCCTAAAATTCCTAATAGCCCATGGGTGTTTAAAAATACCATTGTACACCCTTTATTTTCGGTAATAACATATTTACCACATATGTTATAAAATATTACCATAAGATACTTATCTATTATAAACACCTTAAATAAGTTATCTAACTTATTTATTTTGGTCAAAACCTAGCATATGGTCAAGGTTGACCACCTTAATATTTCCTTGACCACCAATTCCTTATTACGGTTTAGTACCCAAACTTTCTAGAAATCACCATTTAACCCCAAACTTTATAAACTCTTATAAACTTTATTTTAACTCCTTTTTAACTCTAATTTTCGGCCTTATTATTCTAAAGCCCTCAAATTTAATTTAATTACACCTAGGACCCACTTCTTTTTCGGTAATAATAGAATATCACCTAAACTTAAATAAAAACTTGTAAATGCATAAATAAAATGGCCTAAAATACATGGCCTTATTACAAACATTGGCTTGCAAAATGAATTACACATAAATGTCCTAAAATACCTATAAAATTTTGGCCTCACCATATAATTTTCATTTATTTACCAAACTTCCACATAATGTCTTAAATTTGACATTTATGCTTGTTTAATTAGTTATAAAATTTATTAAACCATTCCTTAACATTTTAAGGTCAAACAAGACCTTATTATTCTTCTTCACTCACGGCAATTTGATTAGAAGTAGTTTAAACTTGTATTAATGTAACAAGTTAAGGTTTTAAGTAATTTATACCTTGATTTAACCTAGATAGAACCTTGTTTGGTTCGGCCACCTAAGTAGACATTCTCCACAGCTTGTTTTACATGTTTTCAAACAGAACCAAGGCATAGTTAGTCTCCAAGAAAGATCTAACCATAAGGAGTAATTTAATGTAAGATTTAAGGCAAAAATCACCTTAAAAATGCAAGGAGATTTCAAGATGATTTCGACCTGAATAAACACACCACAAGGTGTTAGATCCACCATATTGACATAGGAAATAGCTAGATCTCAACAAGCTACCTTGTTATTAGGTTTTACCTTGGAAAAATGCCTTAAAAGAGGGTATTTCCTTTGGATCTCGGCCACCTTTGCTCCAAATGGCTAACCAACAGATTCCACATGAAAAGGAGAATAAGATGAGGCTATGACCAAAGTTTCACATCCGAACTTGAAGGGAATCAAAAGTTATGAGCTTAAAGCACATTTTTACCTTAAAATGAGATTTTGAGCAACCTTGGTCTCTAAACTTGTTTCATCGAATTTGATTGATGTTCTAACCTAGAACACTGAGAATAAGCCATAGGAAGTGATTAGTCACGAGATCTAAGCAAAGGTGGTGAGGAGATGAAGAAAAAGAGCCAAAACAAGCCTTAAACCATCATTTGGAAGCTTAGAAGTTAGATCTACCTTCTTATCTGAGGAGCCACGGTTGGGAGAGCTTGGGAGAGTCTGAAAGGGGATCTTCACCGTTTGGAATGAAGCTAGGAGAGAGAAGAAGCTAGCTTGGTATTGGTATTATTTGCTTAGAAAATGCAAATTGATTAGTTTATTGATTGATTAATGAAAGATGACTCACCTAATGGATAAGAGGGACAAGGAGCCGGCTGATTGAAGAGAGGATAGGCTCATCACACGTTTTTCCAGCTGGTGGAGTCAATAATGGAGTAAAAGGTAGTGTATAAACAAATAAAAGGCAAAAGTAAGCCCTGATTTAAGGAGAAATGTTGGTGTCTTGCTTATTATACTAGTAACCACAAAATGGGAGCCTCCTAAGCTTGTATATGCCGATCTCACATGTCTAAGGGGTCAACTTTGACCTCTTGACCAATCTTAGTCAATGTTGACTCATGTGGGCCCCCTTTTAGGGTTTTATTAATATTTTAATATATACTTGTAAAAATTCGTAAATTTCTGGAATTAAATTCCTAATATCATATAATATGATATTTTATCATATTTAAAGGTATTTATAACCTTTTAGCTCATTTAAAACCAATTTAGAAGGCGATTACACAAAAACGTGCTTTAAGGAGTTTTAGTGCACATTTTGTGTCGCAAGGTGTTTCTGAGCTTGGTTTTCTTTGACAACGGTTTTGTTGTCTTCCTTACATGATATTTGATCATGGTATCCAATTCTATATCATTTAGAGGTCATTTGATTTTTAAGGTTTTCCTAGAGCACCTTTTTGCCCTTTTGACCTTGAAGCATAAAATGCTTTTTCTTCGTGTTGGAGTGTTGTCCAACGGTTATAATATGTTTAATATTATGTTAATATACTTTGGACAAATTTTTAGGTCCTAAGAAGTTCATTTGGGTATTTATTTACCCTTAACAGTCAAAGGGTGCAACATCTTGTTTTGTGTTGACCACTGTTGTTCTCAGTTGACTTTTAAGGCGTGTTTAGGCCTTAATTAATGTGATTAGATATTTAATCCATGTTTTATTAATTTGGGGTATTTCAGGTTACCCCACGCTCCATCAAGTCGTATTTTCGAGTTTAGTCGGTATCTTTCAACTTTCCGCCACAAACAATGTAGTAAAAATATAATTCATATTTGTAAGCCGAAAAAGAAAATAATAATTCACATTTAATTTGTCTAGACTCTCTAGTAGAAAACTAGCTTCATTACTCTACATACTCAGGATTTCCCTAATTTAGTTATTCTCACCTTCAAACATCCCCTTTGTACCAAGGACATGAACATGAATTATCCCTTAGAAAACATACTTATATACTAACAAAAGAGCCAACCCAATCAAAAACATGCTTCAAAATTTGACAAATATATGTAGAGACTACCTCTCCACCGTTTAGCTGATTTACAACACCCACATAAGTCTAAAATGACCAATTATGCATCATTAATAGCATACAATAGTTAAGAAAATACATTACAATTATACTATTAATAGCATGTCAACTGTAAAAAATGTAAAAATCAGTTTAGGCAATAACTATGTCAACTATCAAATGTAAAAAATGCTGAATATGTATAAATGCAAGCTAGGGTTTAGTAACCTGGCCGGATTTGTAGGTGGTGGAGGAAGGGAGTCGGCGGTGGGCGTGCACGGGGCGGCGAAGAGGTGCCGGCGGATCAGTGTCGTCGGTGTTGGCGCGCGTGATTGACGTTCATTGCTGGGCGACGGCGAATCGAGACGGGAAGGCTACTAGGGACGAAGCGGAGGACGGTGGACGGGCGGCGCGGCGAGACGGCGGAGGAAGAGGAGCGGTGTTGCTGGTTTCGAAATCACCAGCTAGAGAGAGCAGAAATGATGAGAGGCGGGAGCTAGGAGGAAGAAAGAAGAAAAGAGAAGTGCGGGAGTTTATTAAATGAGTTTTAAACGACGGTTACCGGAGGAACCGTCATTTAAAATGGTACGGTGAGCAACATAAACGACGGTTCATGAGTAACCGTGGTTTATATTATCCCCGGTGAAACTATAAACGACGGCTGCGTTAAAACCGTCATTTATTATGAGCTAAATACCACGATTCTAGAGGTAACCATGGTATAAAGTCTCGCGGTTATATTATATATGACGGTTTGGCTCAAAACCGTGGTATAAAGTCTCGCGGTTAGATTTTATATGACGATTACCTCTAGAACCGTGGTATATAAACTTTAAACCACGGTTACAAGTAAAACCGTGGTTTAAAGGGCGTCACATAAAATCTGTTTTGCACTAGTGCAAAGAGTGATTGATAAAATTGAGGCTAGTATTAGAAGGTTTTGTGGAAAGGAGCTGAGGATAAAGACAAAGGGATAGCGTGGAAAATTTGGAAAGCAATGTATCAAAAAAGGAGTGAAGGGGGACTGGGTTTTAGGGAGTTGAAAAGCTTCAATGAAGCTTTGTTGGCCAGGCAAGGATGGAGGATCCTTACAAATCCAAGTCTGTTAATGTCTAAGATTTTTAAAACTAGATATTTTTCTAACTCGTTATTCTTAGAGGCCCAGGCGGGGCCAAGGCCCAGTCTAATTTGGAAATCAGTGGTGGATACAATTTCGATGCTGGGCTACAAGGCCCGTAAAAGTATTAGGGATGGCCTGTCAACAAAAATTTCGAATAGATAGTTGCCAAAGAAATGGGGTGGGATTCCGTGGTTACGTAGAACTAGAAGCGAAATTGATTCGAATAACTTGGCGGGAGAATTCATCAATTAGGGGGAGAGAACGTGGAAAGAAGAGGAAGTGAAGGAGTGGTGAAATACCCCGAACTTAATTATGGTGATTAAATTATTCTAATATGGTATTTAAGGGCCTAATAGTGCCTAAGTAATTTTGGTAAGGAAAATAAATCCAAAAGAAATGAGAAAACACTTAAAAAGCGAAAAACGCTAAAACAAGTGTTATATAACCATAGGAGGTACGAGACCTCGGTTTGAGTATTATATGGATTCCTAAGGCTTATTCATGCCTAATTGATGTACGGGAACAATTCCCGAAGAAAACGGATCCAAATAACGAATTAAAACGCTAATAAAGCTTTAGCGCACGTTTTTCGAGAAAACCCGAAAATGTGACTTTGAGTGGTCAAATGAACCCGTAAAAATTATATTTCATCAAATAACTATAAATAAACATTAATGGAAGCTTAAGAACCATTAAAATTAGAGAAGCGAGAAAATTCCGGAAAACGGGCCCGGTTAGTAAATAGTGCTAAAACCGGGTAATAACGAGTGTTTTCTGTACAAGACGAAAAACGCTCCAGCATGTATAACTGTAGGGG
>CM041780.1:97426311-97459098 GCA_023374045.1 Limonium bicolor
GCGGTAATGATGTGAACCCTTAGAAAAGGCTTCCACTTACTATAACAATAAACCACGCAATAGATTGCCAAGGGGTGATGGAATAAGGAAACCAGATTTCCAAACCATTATGACTTAAAGGAGTAAGCATACACCATATGTACTCAAGCATGTGGTGAACCATTGTGTAAACACCAATATAGCAAACCTTGTCATTAGACCTATGAGTGGAGACAAACCCCTCAACAAGAACCTTCACTTGTCAGTGATAGAACACCCTACAATTAGAGAACGGGACCAGAAAACCCTTGAAGCTTTGGGGATGTCCCGGTAATGTACATGCAAAAGTAAAACCGCACAGCTAGAGCCTATTATCAATGCTCAGCACTAAGGAGACAGTAATTGTCAAAACAATCAATGAGTGTGCATATCGCACACCATGAATGACCGGCGCTCAAGAGAACTTGTAACCCGATAAACTACTTCATCTTTGGTCAACCAAGTTATTTGGTAAACTATATCATGAATGAGGAAGTAATGTGAAGTAAGCTAACCTACACATGAAACCTAAATTGAAATAAAACATCCCCACAATGGGAAGATAATAGTATTGCGGTATACTACGACAACCGTCATACATATGACTAGGAACCTCCTAGTGTTTGTACACCATAAGGAAATGGTGCCAACGATAATGGCAAGGAGTAAAGGTAAGCTATCACAGTAACGGAGACCGTAAAAACGATGTTGTATAGTGAGTAAGAATACGGTGCGCAACAAGCGACCGGAATGAGGAAGTAGTTGGACAATGACACGAAGTATAAGTATGAGATGACAAGCAGAAATATTCATCCCTATCACATAAGTGATTTACTGCTAAGCGTTTACGCCTCTGCACTCTGTATGACTGAGTGTTTTGGTATTGCACTCGCGCAGTAATGATCTAATGCGATAGCTAGGAATATGGGAAATGTAAACCGTAGTAAACCCTTCTTTCACCAACAACATGGCATAAGCCAGTCAAGCAAGCTTAGCAACAAACCGTGCGGCCTAAGGCCAAAGAAGCACGAAGAGTGTAAGCACACTAACAATCACAAGATGTGAATTCCATTGGAATAAAGGTGAAAGAAGACTGAAGAAGGTCACTTGGACCGACGCATTGAGATGCAAGGTCATACAAGCAAAGAACACTTGTACTGAACCAGAAGAACTGGTATTATTCTGAAGCTAGTAACAACAGAGGAAGCACTGCAACTAGGTAGTGACTTAACCTCGCCCGACAACAAGTCGGAGGAACTTAGGGAATAATCGTGGGAGTACGAATAGTACGTGTAATAGATTACCAGAGAGCTGGTTAAAATCTAAAATTCATTGAGTTCAAACAACGGTAAAAGAATACCACACTGTTAGTAAACCTTATTTCCATAATAGAGGGATAAAAAGGTGATGTATAGCACATTAAGGATAACATGAAGGGTGAGTAACCCAAGTTATCAGGGTCGCGCAGCAGAAGCTAGTGGGCCCTAGCTAGGAAATGTAATACACCTAGTAAGTATGAAAGAATGGCTATTAATGCCTTGAAGCCTAATAGGCTAGAACTGAATTAATTATGAGTTAAATAAACTCATATAGGAATCCTCGGTGCAAAGACTAAACCATTGGTATGGTTAAGACCCTTTGACCAGAGCATATTGTATAGTATATCGTAGTGAAGCTAAACGCTTCAGATTGCCCAAATCGAGTAAACCAATGTTTAATAGTAACATATGGTAGATTACGTGGGCGTAATCCCTTTTAAGGGGGGTAGAGCGAAAACCGCTTAATGTAAGTTTCATGAACAAAACACAGAAACTATAATGTGCATAGCACAAATGAGAATCGAATTAATGATTGGTACTTATGTTAAATAAACATACGTATTCATTCATATTGTAACTGTGGTAATCGGGCACAAGAGATGCGAATACCATAGGATGAATATACCCATCTTGTAACCCCAGTGTAAAAATGTAACACCCCAACTACAAATAACACACTTAACAACTCTTTGCAGCGGAAATCACGACTCACATCATAACTCAACTCTTTGGTGTTACACGCCGTTAGCCACCCACGTGGCTAACAAGGCTAACATACATACATCGTACCGGTCTGATGGACTAAACTCCCGAGCAACTACACATTAATCCCGTTCCATGTCCAACATTCATTATACACTTACATTACAACTGTACCGAGTAATTACCAACTAGCGCCAATACAATTTCGGTCTTACTACACCTATAATATATCCACAATTCTCATGACTACCACATACAAAAACTACCCCGTCCTACTCTTGAACGGCTTCCAGTTCCTTGTACCTGAAAAGTATGGGAGCCCCCAAAGGGGGTCAGCACCTTTGCTGGTATGGTAATCCCGCAGCCCACATGCTACCGGGCCACGCACAACTATTTGTCGTCTTAGCATGCGGTTGATTTATTTCAAACATGCACAAACTCACACACATATCATGCTTATAAGCAAACATCCATTAATAGAATACATACACAAGGTTAGCACACTCAACATAACAACACACTTCACTTTATAATATACACAACTTAATTTCACCCTTCTTAGAGTACATGAACTTCATTTAGGGAGTGCCGGAGTGATATAAGCCCGAGCACAACATACATACATTTTCTTTACTTGAGTGGTGGCCTCATATAGGACCGTACACAACATACACAATTTCCCCCTAGCTCCCATAGTGATGAGGTAGGTAAGCCTTGGTTAAGCTTGTGGGTGGTTGTAATTCAAGGAGGAAAAACAACCGTAACATAACAAAGAGGGAGTCGAAGCGAACTTAGGCTTCAACACCCTACCAACATTGTACATAATTTCCCTCCTAGCCCGATGTGGAGGTCGGGTAGGTAAGCTTTGGCTAAGCTAGTGGGAGGTCGAAATCCAATGAAGGAAAACAACCCTAACATAACAGGATGGGAGTTAATTCACTTATATGTATATATTAACTCCCAAACAATACGCGCGACCGAACAACCGGATTCCTCTCCATACATACATATACTTATTAGTAAGGGTCCCCTTATGGAACTTATCACATACATACATCACATAGTGTTACTAACTCGGTTAGACACACAAGGGAATTCATATCCCATTTCGACAACCCGGATAACAGTATTCAACAACAACAACATATTAACAAGTCACATGCATCACACTTTAACCACAACATACACTAACGCACGGATAGCCGTAGTTAGAACGTTCCCATGGGTTGGGACGTTTATTCCGATACCGATCTCTTATGTGAACCTAAAGTCGGTTAACTATTATTTAACACATAACTAAGGTTAAGCGGTATCGGAATTAATTACGCCACAATAATGAATCACTGTAAACTCATTTCATGCTTTATCTTGCAAGGTGGCAAACACCAGAAAAACACATTGGCATACAAGCCGGTGTAATCCGGTAGGACACAGGTTGCAAGAAAACCATACCTGTCACCGTGGGGAAAATACTTTACCGGGTGTTCTCACGTTCCTCGGTTCACACTTGTTCCTCATGTCTTACTCTTGAACCTCTAATTACATGTCAAATGGTTCAATTAATATTAAGGCGTTACGGTAGGTACATAATTGCTACTCCCGTACTTACCCCGTTATCCCGTTATTTCGGTTTAACTTTGTGTACTTAAACTCACAACTTTCTCAACCACTTCCAACACTTGTGTATACTTCTAATGGCCTTTAAAACTCATCAAACAAGGCCTAATCAACATCTAAAACCATTACCATTCACTTCCCCATCTTAAACACACTTAATAACACTCTCTGGTGCATTTTTAGGGTGGTCCGGGTTTGTGTCCGAGTTTACAAACCCGGACCACACCGTCGGAAAACATTCTGCCCAAATTCTCACCTGGTCCGGGTTTGTATCCGGGTTTACAAACCCGGACCACCTACAGACTTTACTCTCTGGCATGTTTTTGGGGTGTTCCGGGTTTAGGTTCTGGTTTCAAACCCGGAACACTCCAGTATTAGTCCAGAACATCATTTTTCTTGCCACTTTTCAACCTCTAATTCACCTCTAATCATCTCCTAACTTTCCACATGTTTCTTACATGTTTAAACACACTAAAACACTCCTCAAATGCTCCTAAAACGTTGGTCCAATCCACCACCCAATTATTGTTCAAATTCACAAAACTTATATCCCCTCGGTTGCATTATGCATATCAGTGCATCTTAAACCTCTTCAAACATTTCACAACCTTCCACCAACCTTTCCAAATCCATCAATGACCATTTCCAATCATTCCTACATAAATGCACTTCTAAAACCCACATTCACTCCTTGTCTCACAAGTTACAAACACTAACTCTTTTCTAGCATTTCTAAGCTCCACATGTGTAACTTGCTACAGATTTTCATCCTTCTCTTCCTAGTTTCCCAAATACCATTTCAAGGCTATTAAACCACTCTACTCAACACTACAACACCAAGGTTCCCCCATTCACCAAGCCATCATCAATATACTCATTTTCTACCAAAATTTCGCCATAACCTCCCCATAAACTTAGCATCTCCCAAACCTCATCTTGTCATCATTTTTCAAACCTAATCTAGCCAAACCCACAAGGGTCTACCAGCACATATAAATTCTCAAAGTCCATCAACAATAACATAATCTCCAAAATCTCAATAAGCCACAATATAAACACAAACTCAAAACACTTGGCTCCAAGGCCCTTAATTCACCATTAATTTCACAATCTCTCTCCAAAATCAACTAAACACATTATTTTCATATTTTGGGTTCATTATTCAATTTAACCCATCCCAATTCCTAAAACAATTAAAACAAAGTTTAAGGTAGATTTCTTACCTTAATTTACAAGTCTCACATTAATCCTCCTCTTGCTCCTCATCTCCTCAAAATCGGTCAAGAGGGAATGGAGTTTCAAAACTCCATCCCAACATTCAAGAAACACAAAATACATTCCATTAATTATCTAAACCCTTAGGAAATCTTAATTCAACAAAAGGGGCTTAGAGTACAAGTTAGGGTTTTACCTTTGGAGATTTTGAGAGGGGTTCTCACCCTTGAATCAAGAAGGGAATTACTCCACCATTGGAGGGTTGAAATGGAGCTCAAAACCAAGAAGAAAAACAAGGTAAGAGAGAGAGGCAAAATCGGCTACCACAACAAGATGGAGAAAAATGAGGTTTTTCTTGGAGATTTTTACCTTAGGAGATAGAGGAGACTCCAAGTTTCAAGAATATGCCATTTTCTCTTCAAATGGGAAAAACCCATGGAGATGAAGTTCATCCTTTTGAGATTCCGAAAAGAGAGGAAGATAGAGGATGATGAGAGGATGAAATATGTATTTATTTTTGTGATTTGGGCTTTATTAAAGCTTGGGCAAGGCAAGAATGGCAAGGAGCCATGGGAGCTTGTTGGAGCTTCCAAATCGTGACCAAGGAAGAAGAAGGGGAGGATGGGGTCTGGGCACCAGAAGAAAAACGAGAGAGAGAGAAAATAATGGGGAGAGAGAAGAGGAAAAGTAAGATAAGGAGGAGAGAGGGAAAAAGGTGGTATTTTTACTTTTTACTTTTTAGACTTAGTTGACTAGCTTATTAAGAGCTAGTTTAATTGTGAGTGGGGTTAATTTATTCCCTTAGAAAACCGGTCCCCACTATAATATGTAACTGGAGCGTTTTTCGTTTTTTACAGAAAACGCTCGTTAATTTACCCGGTTTGACACTATTCACTAACCGGGCCCGTTTTCCGGAATTTTCTCGTTTATTTAATTTTAATGGTTATTAAGCTCCCATTAATATTTAATTATAGTTATATAACCAACTGTAATTTTTACGGGGTCGTTCGACTATTTAAAATCACGTTTTCGGGTTTTCTCGAAAAACGTGCTTTAGACTCCGTTAGCGCTTTAACGCATTATTTGGATCCGTTTTCTTCCGGAATTTTTCCCACATGTTCTTAGTATGTAATTAGGGTAAAATATATTTATAACCCTAGTGAGGGTTATATACCTCCTAAAATAATTAAATACACGTTTTCACGTTTTGTGACTTTTACGCATTTTCTTTTTCTTTTTGGTTTTTATTTCTTCACCAAAAATCTTAAGGACTTATTAGCCTTAGAAAATTATAATTACATAATTAATTAACATATTAAGGTTTGGGGTATTTCAATCTACCCCCTTAAAAGAACTTCGTCCTCGAAGTTCACACTTCCCACACATCATGGTTAGAATACGGGGATTACTTGCAACATACAACTTCCATAACAACATACTTTACATCACACCCTCGGACTTAACGGTACGGGTACATATACACATCCATACATAACATAGCATACTTACTTAGTAGCCTCGGACTTAATGGTCCGGGTACCTTATCAACATTGCACTTACATCACAACCCTTAGACTCTTAGGTCTGGGTAACATAACAACCTTCAGACACGTAGGTCTAGATAACATAACACTTCTGGAACTCCATCACATTAGGACTCGAGGTCAAAATAATAATTATCACACATACCACACAACATGTCATAGCATGCATATCAACCAGAAATTCCTTTTCCATCTCTTCATGAGTTCGAGACCCATGTAGAGTACATATACACTGTGATCCCGCAGAACCGGTCGCGATGGACACTCTGGTCCCCGTTCCTTTGGGAGATCAAAACAATTGCATACATCTTTAAAATATACTTCTCATGTCACCGGTCCTAAGACAAAGGCTCATACGTCCTCAGCTCGTGAGCAAGTAGTAGGAAAATACCCTCTACGAGGTTAAGTATAACGAAATCCTTTATTGGAAGGATCTTAATTGAAAATCCTTTACAAGGTCAATAAAGTAGTCCTTCCTTTGAAAATACCGTTTAAGAATCTTAAAAATATTAATTGATGTCTTGAAAATACCAATTGAGAATTTGAAACCCAATTTTAAAATTCTTTTGAAAATTCAACACAACTCCAAGTCCAATTATTGTTAACTGCATCTTATTCTTGATGTGATTATTTGTGACCACTTATAGGGAGTTTCAAGAATCATCCAACCCTAATGTGATCAGCATCAGAGTTGAACTATCTTTCCACCCCAATTTGTGTTCGGCTTCCCTTGATCTCATGATAATCAAGTTTCACCTCCCACTTCATTTTCAAACAACAACTAATTCAAGCATGTACCATTTTCTATCTTCTAATCCATCTAGTCGTAATCATTACATCTCCAAGGGTGGAACTATGTCCATCAATCAACTTCCCGATTTATTTTAAATCAAGTTACCTAGGGAATTTAATTCTCACTAGGTTCTACGTTGGTGTCATACCTCTTCATAAATCACAATACTGTATATATACATATATCCATATATATATAATATATTTATCAAAATATAATACACAATATTACATTTGGTATCATATGAACATACACTGTCGGGGTTTTAGTTCCCCGGAGTTTTTTCTACTCCCTTATACTTATACTTTCACACATATTTGTTGACACAATAAACACACTTATCGCAAGGGTATTCGCATCTTCCGTGCGTAATTATCACAATTAACCATGAATGAATGTGTATGTTTATGTAACACACACACCAATCATCAAAACAAATCATTTTGTGCTATGCACATCATAGTTCACGTACACTTGTACGGTAAAAGACACTAAGTGGTTCTGCGCTCTACCTCCCTTAAAAGGGATTACGCCCACGTAATCAATCAGTTAATCACTGGTTTAGAACATTCTACCGTCGTGAAGTGTTTATCGCCACGCGGTTTATTACACAATGTGTTCTGGTTTGAGGATCTTAGCCATATTGGCGGTTAGTCCCTAACCAAGAATTCTCCTAGAGTTTACTTTGACTCTTAACTGGTTTCGATTCTTGCCTGTGAGGCTTTTAGGCATCATTAGTTTGCCATTCACTCATGTTCACTATTCACATTCATCGTTTGACTCACTGGTTCACCAGTTTCTGCTGCGCAACTCTTGATAATTTAGAGCTTAGTTTGCTCCATACATTATCCTTACTGTATTATACATCCCCGATTATCACCTTTATCTTGGTAATAACGGTTTCTCAACCGACGCGTGGTATTTCTTACCGTGAGCGAATTCGGTGAGTTACAAAACTTACTATCCACTTCCATGATAATTTACTGTATTCTACAATGACTTACTTGATTTCTTCCGACTTACTGTCGGTTACGTTTGAGCTACTACTTGTTGTGTAGTACTCTGTCGGTTATTTCCAACACTTGAGGTATATTCCATACCGATATTTAATAATCGTGTTACTGTAGTCACTTATGTCAACCAAGTACCCTTTGATTGGTACGACCGTGCTTCTCTTATGCATCGGTTATATCACACCATAAGTCTTGTTCTTCTATCACCTTTAACATTTCCCAAACTTCCTAGCTATCCCACTCGATCATTACTGCACAAGAGAAATACCAAAACACTCAGTCCTACAGAGTGCAGAGGCGTAAACTCTTGACGGTAAATCTCTTATGCGATAGCAATAGGAATTCACACTAAGTTCCTTATCACATAGCATCAACTACTGGCTTATTGCTCAGTCTGTTTATCATCACTTACTTGTATGTCCATTGAGTTTCACTCATAACTGGTCTTATTTGCCACATTATTATTTAACAATACTTATGCAACGGTCGCTTGCTGCGCACCGTGCGGTTACTTATTGTATAACATTAACTTATCCGGCATCCGCTATTATATTAGCTTCTGCCATTGCACTGTGTTTCGCCACTTAGTTGGCCGACTGCTGAACACGCTATTGTTTTTGAGTCTTTATGCTCCTTGAGCGTTGTTCATTACACATTTAGCCTCACACACCTATGGTGGTTGCTATTAGACTTATTATTCTTCCGATCTCCACAACTGGTGCAAACACTTCCTTCCGTATTATTCCTACTCACATCATTCTTGGGTAATAACAACATAGTCAACTCTTAACATATTCCCTGAACTCTGCTCATTGTAGGCTGTTCACGCATATTACTTCTCTGCATAATGTTACATGACTTATAGGTTGCATTGAGCTCCATGACAAGGTCGTTGTTCCTTTCATGGGATGCTCCTTCAAGGATGTCAGACTTCCTCCTGACGCCTTACGCTTAAACTGGGTGTTAGTTTCGACCCTTGCGTTCTGTTACGTTAGTCGTTCAACCAATGTTGACCCAAATACCCTTTTTAAGGATAACTCCTGGGTGTCGCTGGGTTCTGCCATTACATCTGGCTTGCATTTACTGGTATGTTTAATTTACTACTTCGCCCTGCATTCTTTGTTGGGTTGAATATTCTCCTTAGTGAGATTCTTATCCCTAGTGATCATCTCGGGAGTCTCATCCCGATTCTTGCACATTAACGTATCCATAGTAGGCATCTGCCTCACCATATGTAGGCTGGGTACTTACTCCAGCTATTTTGTTCATCCATCCAGATCCTTAAGACATATGCTATGTCTTTACTTACTAACCAGTGCACTTCGCACTAGTTCACCTTTAAGCATTTCCTTAAATAAACTTACTAATTCCTTTAGTCTTCCTTAACTTAACTGGGTTCCTTCACTTCAACCATTCGATGGTACACCATTGCTCTTGCTTGACTTTTACTTCGGACCGTAGTATGGAGTCGACTACTTCCCGTGTTCCAGACTCCACTCGTATACATACGTGGGGTATCCTACTGATACATTGCTACTTACCTGACTACCCCATAAGAAGGTTTGTCAGGCCCACAAGCTCCTATCGGAGTGCGGTCGTCCCACACACTGTTGGTACACTCGTAGTGTCCGTCACACGCCTAGGTGAAGTATTCTGTTGTCAACTCCTCTTATATTATCCTGTGATAATATGCATTCCATGCTTCCATGCTTCCCCGAACTTAATCAAGGAAAGTGTATCCACTGTTGTATTATTATGAACTCCATCCATTTCTCGGGTTGTTACCCTTGGGTTTATCGGTTTCCATCCGGTTATTTAAAAGTAACTGGGTAAACTTACCTATCATGTGGCACTGAGGCCGGTGTAGGTCTTCTAGTTTGGTCTAAAAAGAAGGATTGAAATCGATTGGGTTTGAAAGAAGGTTAGGCACAAAATGGGTTTGAAAGAAAACTTGGTTTTGAAAAAAAAAAAAGTTCTGAAAAAAATTTGAGTTTGAAGAAAAATTCTCGTGGTTTCACAACGTTCTCTCGCCTTAACCAAGTCTAGCTTCTTTGCTGGTGTAGTTCCAATTACAGCGGTCAGGCTGCTAAGCCTTTCCACAGTTATGATGATCTCACTTTACTTCATGGTACTTTACTAAGTACTTTATAGTTGCTAATAATTTGTCACCAGCCTTGTTGTAGCAGCACTTGCCTTGGCAAGTGCGCCATGCTGACTGGCTACTGGTTCAATACACATCGGTTGCGGTACTGCTTTGACCCGCTCTAACGTGTGGCCTTGCTGGCCCTTGCTTGATCTTACAGTCTTAACAACAATTCCTTGGGTAGTTCTCTCTGTCTTCACATGATAACCATTAACTAGGGTGTTTCCATTATGGGAGACCCCTTTTTACTTAGTATTGTATCCCTTCATACTACGTTGTAGTTCCTTGACCGGTTGATACACCGTCAGTGTATTAGTTAACATTGTAGCCCCGCAGACACTCGTCTCGATTCTACTACTCCACTTCTCCACTGTTGCACGGTTAGCGCTTGCAAGCTGGTTGTCCTCGACTGCTTCGCATGTCGACCCAGGGTGATGGAAATTCCATTCTCTTGTGCATAAGATTCTTCACTTTTCGCTAACAAGAGCGGTTAATATTGTTAAAATGGAGACCGTCTTCGGGATCCACACCTTCGGGCTCAACCGTATGACAGGTTCCCCGAACTTATAAGGACATTCAATAACAGCCAGATCGGGTATTCCCGAGTAAGAGAGGACTTCCATCTCTCTGGCGTTCTTTCCAAGTTAAATAATAGGGTTTGTGGAGGGCGGGATGGATACTGTAGGTATCCAGTACACACTGGTGTTCCCTAACTAGCGTACTCTCACGCTATCACTCAACCCCTAACCCAAAGTACTAAACTCTTAACTCGGTACTTCCTAAGCTCGGTATTTCAGTCATCAGAGCGATACTTCACTCTGATACCACTTTTGTAACACCCCCATACAAATAACACACTTACAACTCTTTGCAGCGGAAATCACGACTCACATCATAACTCAACTCTTTGGTGTTACACGCCGTTAGCCACCCACGTGGCTAACAAGGCTAGCATACATACATTGCACCGGTCTGATGGACTAAACTCCCGAGCAACTACACATTAATCCCGTTCCATGTCCAACATTCATTATACACTTACATTACAACTGTACCGATTAATTCCAACTAGCGCCGATACAATTTCGGTCTTACTACACCTATAATATATCCACAATTCTCATGACTACCACATACAAACAACTACCCCGTCCTACTCTCGAACGGCTTCCAGTTCCTTGTACCTGAAAAGTATGGGAGCCCCCAAAGGGGGTCAGCACCTTTGCTGGTATGGTAATCCCGCAGCCCACATGCTACCGGCCACGCAAACTATTTGTCGTCTTAGCATGCGGTTGATTTTTATTTCAAACATGCACAAACTCACACACATATCATGCTTATAAGAAAACATCCATTAATAGAATACATACACAAGGTTAGCACACTCAACATAACAACACACTTCACTTTATAATATACACAACTTAATTTCACCCTTCTTAGAGTACATGAACTTCATTTAGGGAGTGCCGGAGTGATATAAGCCCGAGCACAACATACATACATTTTATTTACTTGAGTGGTGGCCTCATATAGGACCGTACACAACATACACAATTTCCCCCTAGCTCCCATAGTGATGAGGTAGGTAAGCCTTGGTTAAGCTTGTGGGTGGTTGTAATTCAAGGAGGAAAAACAACCGTAACATAACAAAGAGGGAGTCGAAGCGAACTTAGGCTTCAACACCCTACCAACATTGTACATAATTTCCCTCCTAGCCCGATGTGGAGGTCGGGTAGGTAAGCTTTGGCTAAGCTAGTGGGAGGTCGAAATCCAATGAAGGAAAACAACCCTAAAAACAGGATGGAGTTAATTCACTTATATGTATATATTAACTCCCAAACAATACGCGCGACCGGAACAACCGAATTCCTCTCCATACATACATATACTTATTAGTAAGGGTCCCCTTATGGAACTTATCACATACATACATCACATAGTGTTACTAACTCGGTTAGACACACAAGGGAATTCATATCCCATTTCGACAACCCGGATAACAGTATTCAACAACAACAACATATTAACAAGTCACATGCATCACACTTTAACCACAACTACACTAACGCACGGATAGCCGTAGTAGTTAGAACGTTCCCATGGGTTGGGACGTTTATTCCGAATACCGATTTAATACCCCGGATCTAAAAATGGTGATTAAATTACTCTAATAAAATTATTAAGGGCCTAATGGTGCCTAAAGAGTATTGGTAAAAAGATAAAACCAAAAGAAAAGAGAAAACGCTTGAAAAGCGAAAAACGCTAAAAATGCGCGTTAAATGAGTATAAGGGATATATGATCTCGAGAGGGTCCGAGATGGATTCCTAAGGCTTAGTTAGGCCTAATTAGTATACGGGAATGATTCCCGAAGAAAACGGATCCAAATAATGGATTAAAACGCTAATTAAGCATAAAAGCACGTTTTTCGAGAAAACCCGAAAACGTGACTTTAAGTGGTCAAATGGACCCGTAAAAATTATAGTTGGTTAAATAACTATAATTAAGTATTAATGGAAGCTTAATAGCCATTAAAAATAAGAACAAGAAAATCCGAAAACGGGCCCGGTTAGTGAATAGTGCTAAACCGGGTAAATTATCGAGCGTTTCCTGAAAAAAAAATATGAAAAAACGCTACCAGTTAGTATTTTGTGTGGGGCCGGTTTTAATTGGTACTCATACATGCCTTTAATAAACAAGCTAGTTTATTTAGTCACAAAAGGACAAAATATTAAAGTAAAGGGAGTGAATAGTTAAATGAGATATTAATACCCTCACTCCCCATTCTTTCTATCTTTCACGATTCTTTCTTTTACCCCACCAGAGCCTCTTCTTCTTCATCCTCTGTAATGGCGATTCCCATACGTGAGCAACAGCCCACCTTCAACCTCTCCTCACTTGCTCATTTCTTCACCGAATCGCACAAAAACTGTACCGCTAGATTCGTATCGGCGAGGGCTACGTTTTCCACCCCTCAAACCTTGGTTCCTCCACCTTCACTTCCATGGATGTTGGAGCTTTTGAAGCTTTAAGAGCTGATTTTAACTCTCCTCCACCTCCTTAATGTCTTAAGGTAATAATAAGTAAGAGTTTTGGCCATTTCAAGCTTGTTCTTGTAATTTGGGAAAATTCCCTCACGTTGAATTTTTCCCCATGTTAGCCGTGAGATTTGCTCTTGTGGAGGGATGGAAACTCTTCCAATGGATTGCCAAGCTGTCCATTTGGTTATTCTAAGGTAAAACCTAAGCTAAACTTGAAAACTAGCTCCTTGGAATATATTAGGTTATGTGGGAAATATTGAAACTTACTTGTTCATGTGTGTGTGGGGATATGATTGTAGTTGGCAATCTATGCCCCTTGGTATGTTGTGAAAACAAGAAGAGAAAGAGGGAACAAGATAAAGAGGAAGAAGAGGAGTGAAAACCGAAAGTAAACAAGGTAAAGAGCTTACCATGTGCTTGTTTTATTTTCTTGTGAAACCTATGTTGGTGTGGTGTAAATAACCTTGAGCTTGTGTAGTCTTGGTACTACAATATTCATAGCTGAAAGATAATGTTTTAATGTGTGGGAGTGTGTAACTGAACCTTGAAGTTAGGTTAGAGTACTTATGTGAGCAAATGGGACTTTGATGTGTTGTTTATGTTAAAACCAAACAGGTGGGAGAAGAGTGTTGTGAGCTGTTTTAGTGTGGTGAAAGTGCTAGGGAAAGCAAGTAAGTGCTGTCAAAATTTACCTAGGAATGGGAAGTCTTGAGTGTTTTATGATGAGGAAGAGATTAGGTGTGCTTAAGAGGTTTAAGTGAGTAGTAATGGTTGCAAATCAAGCTAAGGAGAAGGGTGTATTAGGAGTAAAAATAATGTCATTTGAGTGCCAAGAATGACATTGGTGAGGGAAGTTTGAATGGTATAATGATGCAACCAAAATCTGTTACAAGTCTAGTAGAAAACAAGAGAAAAAAAAACTAGTTATGGAATATAAGTGATTTTGAGTAAGAATTTGGGTAAGGGTTAACCCATGAATTGAAGAGTGTTAGAGCATGTTTTAAGGTGATTAAACATGTAGAAATATTGTGGAAAGATTAGGGAAAGGTTGGAGGTGGATTAAGGATTGAAATGGGGTTGAAAAACAATGTATGTTGCAGGTTTTAGCAGGGTCCGGGACCTAGTCCATGGACAAGGACCCGGACCACCCCATTTATTTAGGCCGAGAGTGCAAGCCGTGTTTGGTCCGGGACTTGGGATAGGGACAAGGTCCCGGACCAGTGTTGAAATTCCACCCGAGAGTTGTGATGAGTATTGGTCCGGGACTTAGGGTAAGGACCAAGTCCCGGACCACCCCCAGAATTGCCCCGTGAGTGTTTTAAAGGTTGCTAATGATGGGGGTTTGAATGCTAATGATGTTATAAGATGTTAAGGCCTTGTTTGGTGACATGTAAAGGCCCTAAGAAGTGTAAGAAAGTATTAGAAGAGAGTGAGAAATGAGAACTCAAATTAACAAGTGTAAAACCGAGATAACGGGATAAACGGGGTTAAGTACGGGAGTATTAGTTTTACATACCGTAATGCTTTGATGTTAATAAACATTTGAATGTTATCAGTGGATCGTGTGTGAACCAAGCATGGTGAGGTGACACGGTAAAAGTAAAAACCCCGGTGAAAGGTATGATTTTCTCATGCCCCGTATGCTAACCGAGTTACTCTGATTTGTGTGTTTGTGTGCCGGCTTAATCAAGACTAAAGCATGAAAATAATCCCTTGTTTGATTATGTATGTCTTGTTGTATGTTGAATGAACTAACATACTTGTATGCCGGTGTGGTCTAACATAGAGTAAAGACCGACTCATAGTGAGTAACGTTCGGCTAGAGATCTGTAGAACGGATCGATGTGTATGATAACGAAAACGTGCAAACACACACAAGCTATCGATTAAAGTATAACGATAACACAAACATATGAACTCCCTAAAATGCGAGGAGATGTACGGGTTGAGTATATACCCGATAACGGTTAGAGAACCTCATTGAAACAATCCACGAAATAAATATGAGTGGAGAGATAAATGACCTCCGTCGAGAGGATTGAAGTTAGTCCAATAATGTAAACATATAAGAAAGGTAAAAGAGACCTAAGGGACTATGTGACTCCCTTGAGATACGGTCGACCTCTTATATGAGGATTTTACCCGGTATAAGAAAATATCCGAATGTACAAGCATATGATTGTGAGGGTAACACTTAAACCTAAGATTACCCGAATTTAAGTAAAGTTCCCAAAGTCATTAGAAACATCGAGAATGATGCTTCTAGACTAATATACATGATATTATTATAACTCCGAGAGAGGAGTGTATGGGAACGAGAGTAGTCCGAGAGTAGTCGGACCTAAGTAAAAGAGATAGGAACTAAGAGAGAGTTCCGTGAGCTAGTTGAACCTTCCCACCATGCTAGACCCAGAGTAGGGTCGAAACCGGGGAAGTAAGACTATGCTAGAGAGCCATGAGTTTTGGCTTAAGTATGAATAAGAGTAACAAGCGTGATGTAGGAGACCTGTAGTGTCTCGAGAATCTACAAGAGCTTGAGTATGAATAACCCAAGAGTGTGGGTGAGATAACGAGTATAAATAACCCGAGAGAAAGGGGTGAGTATATGTATGAGTAACCCGAGAGAACGGGTAAGTATAAGAATGAGTAGCCCAAGAGAATGGGTGTGTATACGAATGAGTAACCCGAGAGAACGGGTAAGTATAAGAATAAGTAACCCGAGAGAGAGGGTGAGGTATTGAATAAGTAAACAAGGCATAGTGAGGAATATCCCTCAATGCCTAAGAGTAACCAGTTACCACTACAACATTGTTATGTTAGTTAGGAATCGTGTTCCGTGATTGGATGTAGATTCCTTGTGTGATATACATATATATTGTATTGCCATGATGCATGTTGTTTGATTAAAATGAACTCCATGTATATCCGACCCAAAGTAGTCGGCGTACCGCGGTTAGCACGCGGTATATGCGAATTTCATGCGCAGCGAAAGCTGACCCCTAGGGGGAACGTTTTAGTGTGCAGGTACTTGAAGCTGACCACCGTTCGAGAGAGTAGGACGGGGACTGCTGTGAGCATGGGTAGTTAGATTGTAATTACTTATGCGTTTGAATAAGGTGTAAGTCCGAGTATGTTATCGGCATCCGTATAATGTAGACTCGGTATAGTAAAGAAGTGAAATGATTATGGTATTTGTATGAAGTACTCGGTTGTTCCAGTCCATCAGACCGTTACTGTATGTGAGTCAGGCCTGGTTAGCCACGAGGGTGGCTAACGGCGTTGTATCACCCTCTGTTGTATTTGAATTCCGCTGCGAGCTTAATGGTAAATTGTAACAGTTTAAGAGGTAATGATGAGATTAGCAGTTGGGGTGTTACACCGATCTCTTATGTGAACCTAAAGTCGGTTAACTATTATTTAACACATAACTAAGGTTAAGCGGTATCGGAATTAATTACACCAAATGAATCACTGTAAACTCATTTCATGCTTTATCTTGCAAGGTGGCAAACACACAGAAAAACACATTGGCATACAAGCCGGTGTAATCCGGTAGGACACAGGTTGCAAGAAAACCATACCTGTCACCGTGGGGAAAATACTTTACCGGGTGTTCTCACGTTCCTCGGTTCACACTTGTTCCTCATGTCTTACTCTTGAACCTCTAATTACATGTCAAATGGTTCAATTAATATTAAGGCGTACAGTAGGTACAAATTGCTACTCCCGTACTTACCCCGTTATCCCGTTATTTCGGTTTAACTTTGTGTACTTAAACTCACAACTTTCTCAACCACTTCCAACACTTGGTATACTTCTAATGGCCTTTAAAAATCAAACAAGGCCTAATCAACATCTAAAACCATTACCATTCACTTCCCCATCTTAAACACACTTAATAACACTCTCTGGTGCATTTTTAGGGTGGTCCGGGTTTGTGTCCGAGTTTACAAACCCGGACCACACGTCGGAAAACATTCTGCCCAAATTCTCACCTGGTCCGGGTTTGTATCCGGGTTTACAAACCCGGACCACCTACAGACTTTACTCTCTGGCATGTTTTTGGGGTGTTCCGGGTTTAGGTTCTGGTTTCAAACCCGGAACACTCCAGTATTAGTCCAGAACATCATTTTTCTTGCCACTTTTCAACCTCTAATTCACCTCTAATCATCTCCCAACTTTCCACATGTTTCTTACATGTTTAAACACACTAAAACACTCCTCAAATGCTCCTAAAACGTTGGTCCAATCCACCACCCAATTATTGTTCAAATTCACAAAACTTATATCCCCTCTGTTGCATTTTGCATATCAGTGCATCTTAAACCTCTTCAAACATTTTACAACCTTCCACCAACCTTTCCAAATCCATCAATGACCATTTCCAATCATTCCTACATAAATGCACTTCTAAAACCCACATTCACTCCTTGTTTCACAAGTTACAAACACTAACTCTTTCTAGCATTTCTAAGCTCCACATGTGTAACTTGCTACAGATTTTCATCCTTCTCTTCCTAGTTTCCCAAATACCATTTCAAGGCTATTAAACCACTCTACTCAACACTACAACACCAAGGTTCCCCCATTCACCAAGCCATCATCAATATACTCATTTTCTACCAAAATTTCGCCATAACCTCCCCATAAACTTAGCATCTCCCAAACCTCATCTTGTCATCATTTTTTTCAAACCTAATCTAGCCAAACCCACAAGGGTCTAGCACATATAAATACTCAAAGCCCATCAACAATAAACATAATCTCCAAAATCTCAATAAGCCACAATATAAACACAAACTCAAAACACTTGGCTCCAAGGCCCTTAATTCACCATTAATTTCACAATCTCTCTCCAAAATCAACTAAACACATTATTTTCATATTTTGGGTTCATTATTCAATTTAACCCATCCCAATTCCTAAAACAATTAAAACAAAGTTTAAGGTAGATTTCTTACCTTAATTTACAAGTCTCACATTAATTCTCCTCTTGCTCCTCATCTCCTCAAAATCGGTCAAGAGGGAATGGAGTTTCAAAACTCCATCCCAACATTCAAGAAACACAAAATACATTCCATTAATTATCTAAACCCTTAGGAAATCTTAATTCAACAAAAGGGGCTTAGAGTACAAGTTAGGGTTTTACCTTTGGAGATTTTTGAGAGGGGTTCTCACCCTTGAATCAAGAAGGGGATTACTCCACCATTGGAGGGTTGAAATGGAGCTCAAAACCAAGAAGAAAAACAAGGTAAGAGAGAGAGGCAAAATCGCTACCACAACAAGATGGAGAAAAATGAGGTTTTTCTTGGAGATTTTTACCTTACGAGAGAGAGGAGGCTCCAAGCTTCAAGAATATGCCATTTTCTCTTCAAATGGGAAAAACCCATGGAGATGAAGTTCATCCTTTTGAGATTCCGGAAAGAGAGGAAGATAGAGGATGATGAGAGGATGAATAATATGTATTTATTTTTGTGATTTGGGCTTTATTAAAGCTTGGGCAAGGCAAAGAATGGCAAGGAGCCATGGGAGCTTGTTGGAGCTTCCAAATCGTGACCAGGAAGAAGAAGGGGAGGATGGGGTCTGGGCACCAGAAGAAAAACGAGAGAGAGAGGAAATAATGGGGAGAGAAGAGGAAAAGTAAGATAAGGAGGAGAGAGGGAAAAAGGTGGTATTTTACTTTTTGACTTTTTAGACTTAATTGACTAGCTTATTAAGAGCTAGTTTAATTGTGAGTGGGGTTAATTTATTCCCTTAGAAAACCGGTCCCCACTATAATATGTAACTGGAGCGTTTTTCGTTTTTTACAGAAACGCTCGTTAATTTACCCGGTTTGACACTATTCACTAACCGGGCCCGTTTTCCGGAATTTTCTCGTTTATTTAATTTTAATGGTTATTAAGATCCCATTAATATTTAATTATAGTTATATAACCAACTTTAATTTTTTTACGGGGTCGTTCGACTATTTAAAATCACGTTTTCGGGTTTTCTCGAAAAACGTGCTTTAGACTCCGTTAGCGCTTTAACGCATTATTTGGATCCGTTTTCTTCCGGAATTTTTCCCACATGTTCTTAGTATGTAATTAGGGTATAAAATATATATACCCTAGTGAGGGTTATATACCTCCTAAAATAATTAAATACACGTTTTCACGTTTTGTGACTTTTACGCATTTTCTTTTTCTTTTTGGTTTTTATTTCTTCACCAAAAATCTTAAGGACTTATTTAGCCTTAGAAAATTATAATTACATAATTAATTAACATATTAAGGTTTGGGGTATTTCAAAAAATATTAGTAAAGAGGAGTATAGTAACTCTTGGGGAAACGATAATCCCTGTAGCGTGCGCCTATCTGAAGTTAGACATGGCATTATGATGCTTGAGTCGGTATAAAACCGATGTATAACCTAGAGAAATTGAGTTCCCTAGGTGATTGTCTTGATACAATTGAGAATGAGTAGTGGACGGAGCTCCACAAGTATTGTATTCCCTAGTCAGAATAGTAGAGAAGATTGATGAAATGAGCATTTAGGCATCGAATTCCGAGGAAAGTATTTGGGAAGTAGATTGAGAATGGCTGATGGACTGAATTCCATCCTTTGGAGTTGTATGAAATTGTAATTACGACTAGGAAGAGTAAAAAAGTAGAAAATGAAAATGATTGAATTATCTGTTGTTTGAAACGGATGTGGGAAGTCGAACTTGATCCTGATCAGATCAAGGGAAGCCGAACACAAATTGGGGTGGAAAGATAGTTCAACACTGATGCTGATCACATCAGGGTCGAATGATTCTTGAAGCTCCCCTCAAGTGGTCACAAGAATCACGCATAGGGTAGAAGCAATAAATACAAACTGGAATTTGGAGTTGTATGCTTTGGAAAATTTCTAAGTAGTAGTTGCGAAAGAATTTTTCTTAGCCTGAAGATGAAGGATTTGCAAGAAGCGTATGCCTGAGAAGGTAGTAGAGTATCGTATTGTATTATTCCAAGGGCAGCGGGACATAGAAGAGTCCTGTGTCTAGATGACCTGAGTGCCTACGGGATTGTAACGTGTATTGCATTGCTTTGGGGATAGCTTTGCACTGTATGTATGTATGAACCTTGTAATGTGGAACCAGATGGTTGGATGTAATGCGGATTGGAGTAATTATTGTACATTGGTATGGCATGGAAGGAGGATCTTGAGTAACTAATTGGGATTGTAAGGAGGAAGAACGTATGGCTTGGTATAGACACGTAGAATGAGCAAGCATTGTAAACCTATAACCGACAACTTTGAGGACAAAGTTCTTAAGGGGGGTAGATTGAAATACCCCAAACTTAAATATAGTGATTAAGATAATTCTAATCCTTATTTAATAGCCTAGTAATGCTTAAGTAATATTGGTAAGGAAAAATAAATCCAAAAGAAATAAAGAAACGCTTATAAAGCGAAAAATGCTAAATAAGTGTTAAATAACCATAAGAGGTGCGAGACCTCGGTTAGAGTATTATATGGATTCTTAAGGCTTAATAATGCCTAAATAATATAAGGGAACAACTCCTGAAGAAAACGGAGCCTTAAAATGGATTAAAAGCATAAACGAACCTTAAAGCGCGTTTTTCGAGGAACCGGGAAAACGTGACTTTAAGCGGGTCAAACAGACTCGTAACAATTTTGGTCAACTAAATAGTCACTAATAAATATTAGTGAAGCTTTAGAACCAATAAAATTAATTAAACGAGAAAATTCCGGAAAACGGGTACCGGTTAGTGAAAACTGTAACAACCGGTAAGTTGTGGGGTAAGAATGCAAATAAACAAACTTAGTGTGTCCACTTTACAAATAAAAATGTAAAAATCTGATTGTGTGTGGGTGTGGGGGCGGACAGCACTCTCTCCCACTCTCTTTATTTCTTTCTTATTAGCTAGAAGACAAAGAAACAAGTAAAAACTAACACACTCTCTCTCCTAAACCTCACTTTTCCCTCTTCACTCACGTAGCCCTCCTCTCTATTCTCTCCTTCTCTATTTTCTTCTACCTCACGACAGCCATGGAGAAATGAAAGAAACCACAAAACTCCCTCCTTCTCTCTTCTTGTTCTAGCTCAATACTTGTCCAAAAATTATAAAAACAGCACCATTGGAATCCCCTCGCAAAGGAGAACATTTCCCTCCTTTCAAAAATCCGAAACCTCCACTTTCATTTTTATGGGTGTTCACCATTTGGAGATTTGAAGCCACCATTAGAAGCACCTTCACCTCCTTGTCATCTTGAGGTAAAAAGAAGTTCGAAAATCATTTCTAGCCCATTAGCATTATAAGAATTTCCATGTTTTTGAACTCTTGGCTCTTTGTTGCTTCAGCCGATTCTGGCTCCCTCTTGGGCTAGAAATATTGTTCTTCCACTAGTCAAGAACTTCATCTACTCATTTGAAGGTAACACCCTTTTCTAAACCATAAAACTTGAATTCTAGGGTTAGTATAAAGATGAAATGCTAAATGGTATTGTGTATGGGTTATGTGCTGTAGCACTTGTGTGTGTGTGTGAATCTCATTGGAACCAAGAACAGGAGAAGAAAGAAAAGAAGAAGGAAAAGAAGGAAAGAAAAACTAGCAAGACAAGGTAATGCTCTCACCTTGAACTAGTTTCGTATGTAGTAGTGTAACAGATTTTAAGTAGTAAAGTGAGTAATGTATTTGAGTAATGAGTAGTGGTAATGTAGTAGTGTATTGGAGAAGAGAATGTAACAGTTTCTAAACTTTTAAATGATGTGTAAGACTTGGGACAACATTGGGTATTGAATGGGTATGTGTGCAGGAAATTATGTTGTTGTAGTAGTGTTGAATTGTGTATATAATGTGTGGTATAAACAGGTTGTGAGAATGAGATTATGTGAGCTGAAATATGGTGTGGAGAATGTTAAAAATATAGGGGAGACTATGTCAAATTTTGTGTAGGAATGAGAGGACTTAAGTTGTTTAAGATGAGGAAGTATTTGGAGAGTCTAAGAGGAGTGGTTTTGTATTTTGAAACAGATTGGGAAAAGAGTAGGTTAAGGGAATGGAACTAGGATGTGAGTAATGAATTTGAGATGCCAAGAGTAGCATTAGTTGAGAGAGTAATGAAGGTTAGAAGTTTGAATGAAAATCTGTAGCAATGAAGAAAGAAAATTGGTATAAGTGCTGGAATGAAGGGAGGAAAATGGTGTAAGTGGATTGATGGATTTAGCAATGAGTTTGATGGATGAACGAAGGTGAATTAGAGGATTTAAATGGTGTTTAAACATGTAGGAAACATGTGGAAATGAGTAGGAAAGGATTGGGTGTGAATTGAGTAGAGTTTGGGATTCAAAATAAGTAATTAAAATGAGTACTGGGCTGGACCGACCCTAGGACCGATCCTAGCAGGGTCGGTCGACCCGAAAATCTGTAATCTCGAAAGCTTCTGCATCCGACCGACCCAGAGGACCGACTCTGTCTGGGTCGGTCGAGTGGGAATTTTTGGTTGGAAATGTCTCTGCAGCCGACCGACCCAGGGGACCGACCCTGCCTGGGTCGGTCGAGAAGAAATTTTGAGTCGGATTCTTTCTGTAACCGACCGACCCAGTGGACCGACCCTGGCTGGGTCGGTCGGTCTGAAATTTTCTGTAATCGAGTCTCTGCACCCGACCGACCCAGGGTGGGTCGGTCGGGTCAAACAAAAAAAAATGTTTTTAAGATATGATTATAGTAATCATAAGTATGTATATATATATGCTTATACACAGATATGCATATGTAAGTAGTAGTATGTCATTAATGAAGTAATAACGGTAAGAAAGTAAGTAAATGTGTAAGGAAACAAGTTTAAGTAGTAGTAAGGAAAAGAATGGTTTTATAACCAAGTACGAATGTAAAGAAGTAGTAGGTATACATTGAAAGTATCAATGAAGGAGTAAGTAGATCAATAATAGATCATTGATCATACTACTTCATGTATGTATAGGAATCCCATAGTTGAGCCCAAAGGAGCCGGTAGAACGTATTCGACGGTGAACGGTATGATTTCCTCATGCCCTGTATCCTAACTTGGTTACCCCGATTTGTGTGCTTATGTGATCACCAACAAGATAAATGCATGAATCGGATTTTATTGCACTTATATGTGTTTGAACTATATTGTTCTTGTTTATGCTCTTGAACATTTAGTTTGTATAATTCATGATGTATGAATGGAAATGAAGTGTATGTGTAAGTATGAGTACTTGTGTATGTAGTATGTATGGAAGTGATTATGGACTTCTACTAATTCCTAACAACCTAACTCCTAACATGAGTATGAGTAAAATGGAATGAGTAGAAGCCCGATATAGTTTCGGCCACGCGTGAGGATAAGGAACCACAAGAGGTTGGAACCGAATCCTGGCTATGATCTTTTCCTTGGACCAATTCCCTTTGTATGGGTAGTATCCTGGATTAGTGGGCCACCCTAAAGCCCGGTGGTGGGAAGTAGTATTCCCTGCCCGGAGGTCATACCGACTTAACAGGAAGTAAAGTATGTAAGAAGTAAGTATCGTATGTGTACTGGTCTTGACTGTTGTAAGTCATTGTCCTTGAGTAAATGAGTATTGAACACCCGATTAACCCGGGTGTGTAAAGAAGCTAACAAGCCTTCTGTATGAATTGGAGAAGTGTATCTCCGTATTGCGTATTGAGTATGTAACGAGTATGTATTGTGTATGTGTATTCTGGAGGATGGTAAGTAAGTATTGGTTGACTTGTATTGTCTTCCAAGCATGTATTGTATTGTACTGTACGTATGTATGTGTACCTTGTGTAGTATTGTAGTACCGTGAAAGAAAGCATATATGTATGAAAGTATGTATGCATGTATGTAATGCAAAATGAATTGCATGTATTCGACCAAATGGTCGGCGTACCCTCGCTAGTACGCGGGGTATGCGGTTATCATATTCAGCGTAAGCTGACCCCTCGGGGGAACATTTTAGTGTGCAGGTACCCGGAGCGAATACGGTCAAGGTAAGAGACCGGCGACGTGCCTTGTAATTAGAAGTATCTAGTTTGTGAGGAATGGGCAGTAGATTGACTCCTAGTGAGTGTGTATGAATTTGGGAGAAGTACTGTACTGATTTTGGAACCTAGTAAACTCGGTATGCGTAGTGTATTATCTTGTACGGAATTGTGGAGTATTGTATTGAATGGAGTAATGTATCGAATGGAGTATTGTAGTATCCAGTATGTAATGAGAGTATGTATTGTATTAAGGTACTCGGATATTCCGGTCCATCAGACCGATGCTGTATGTAGCAGTAGTAGCCTTGTTAGCCACGTGGGTGACTAACGGCATTGTATCACCCGATGTATTAAGTATGTATCCGCTGCGTGACTCGGGAAGCACGAGGAGATTGGACGGTAATGATTGAATTAATAGTAGGGGTGTTACACATGATGAGTACTTGTGTATTGTATCGATGTATGATATGAAAGTAATGACTTCTACTAATTCCTAACCATCTAACTCCTAACATGAGTAACGAGTAAAACGGAATGAGTAGAAGTCCAATATAGTTTCGGCCACGTGTGAGGATAAGGAAACACAAGAGGTTGGATCCGAATCCTGGCTGTAATCTTTTCCATGGACCAAATCCCTTGAATGGGTAGCATCCTGGATTAGTGGGCCACCCTAAAGCCCGGTGGTGGGATGTAGTTATCCCTGCCCAGAGGTCATACCAACTTAACTTGAGTAAAGTAAGTAAGAAGTAAGTATTGTATGTGTATCGGTCTCGACTATTGTAAGTCATTGACCTTGAGTAAAAGAGTATTGAACACCCGATTAACCCGGGTGCGTTAAGAAGCAAACAAGACTTGTGTATGAATTGGAGAATTGTATCTTTGTATTGCGGTGAGTATTCGGTAAGTAAGAATGGTTGACTTGTAATGTCTCTCTTACATGTATTGAATGTATGTATGCCATGTGAAATGAATGTATTGAATGTATGTAAAGCATGTATGTATGTATGTATGTATGAATGAAACGAACCGCATGTATTCGACCAAATAGTTGGCGTACCCTCGCTAGTACGCGGGGTATGCGGTTATCATATGCAGCGTAAGCTGACCCCCTAGGGGGAATGTTTTTATTCTACAGGTACCCGCGAGGCGTGATGGTCGAGTAAGGACCGGAATGAATTCTTTTGGGGTTGTTAGTAGATTGGAATGGTGTACCGAGTTGTACACGGCTAAGGCCTTTTTGAGTAGCCGGTGTACCATGGGGTACACCTTTTTGGGTAATGAATTGTGATTGGATAGAAATGAGTAGATGTATACACTCTTGATTTTTGGGAAGTAGTCTTGGAATGTAATTCGTATATTTTGGATACTCGGTAATCAAAGTGTAAGAAGTATTTGGCATTGTAAAGTAAGTAGTGTGTTTTCGGTATATTCTAATCGTCAGACCGTTACTGTAAGTAATAGTAGCCTTGTTAGTCTTGGATGGCTAACGGCATTGTATCACCCGCCGGGAGTAAGTATTCCGCTGCGAGTAAGGTAATTATGAGAATGATTAGAGGATGATGGAAGGATTAGCGGTTGGGGTGTTACAAAAAGTGGTATCAGAGCGAAGTCTCGCTCTGATGATTAGAATACCGAGTGTAGTGATTACTGAGTTAGGTTATAAACCGTTTTACAACGGAGAATTAGAAACCTAACTAGGAATTACCGTTAGCAATAACGGATACCCTTGACGTCTGCAAAGACGAAACCATTGTTTGAATCAAGACCGTAGGGTCACAGTATCTAATGTAATCCACACTTGTTCAAATGTCAGGATGAGGTTCAGGATGAACCAGAGGAGGGGCCAATGAAGGACCGGGCGCGCAGACGATAGCTAAGATCGTCGCCGCCACGGTAGCACAGATGCTACCGCAAGTAATCAATGTTGTACACCAAACACAGTACAACCAACAACAGCAGGAACAGCAACAGCCCGACCCGCCTCATCTCCGTGAAACCAATTGGTTAAAGGCAGTCGCCGACCTTCGACCTCCATGCTTTAGAGGCGAGAGCGACCCCACCAAGCTCGAGGCCTATCTCACCGAGATGGAGACGACATTCGAGACACTTGAGACTCCCGCTGGAGTTCGAGTGAGGATAGCTGCGTACTACCTCAAGGACGCGGCTATGGACTGGTGGAAGCTCATCAAGGCCGAGCACGTAGCCGACCCGCATTTGGTTGGGAAGCATTCACCTCTCTCCTCCGATCTAAGTACTATCCCGAGCATGTCAAGACCAAGAAACGGCTTGAGCTCGATGCCCTAAAGATGACGGAGAAGATGACGGTTGATGTATACCGCACCTTCACCTCTCTTCTCAGACTTCTACCCGACCTTGGGTATACCGGCCAAGTCTTGGTCGACCGCTTCTACGGCGGATTGAGCCATCGACTCCGGTATGGCATGGGATTCTCACGGTTTACCTCCCTTCAGGTAAACAACGTTGAACCCTTAAAAGCCATGAGCAACGTGAATTAGTATCCCGTATGTAAATGTGTAACCTAATGCCCGAGTAATTCAGGAGTGTTACCACGCTGCGTCTCGAGTTGAGATCACCTGCCAGCTAAGAGATGAGGAGCAAGCGCTGAAGCGCAAGGTGAGCAGCAAGGGTAACACCTCCGACGACCAAAACCAAACCAAACCGTGGAAGAAGAAGAAAGGGAAGTACTCCCACCAGAAGAACACCTCTGGAGACGGCAGTGCCCATGCTGAGAAGGGCAAGGCAGCTGAGCCGTTACAGCTTGCCTACACTGCACCAGTGGCAGCGAAGCCACTGAGGTCTCAGCCCTATAAGGGTAAGAACCCGAAACCGCATCAATATACTTGTGAATTAGTATGTATATGGAGTATTGTAAGTATACCGAACCTTGCTAACTTGGAAGCTATAGGTTCTGGATTTGGCCATGGCAAGGGCCAGAATGATGGCCGCAGCTATGTGTGCCGAAACTGCAACAAGGATCATCCCAGCACCGATTGCCAAGGAAGGGAGATCCGCTGCTACAACTGCCAGAAGCCGGGGCACCGTGCTAATGCATGCCCAGAAAACTCGAAGCCCAAGGGCAACTATCAGGACTACAAACAGCGTGAAGGCAAGGAGGTTGCGATTGGCGATGCTCATGCCCAGCATACCTCACAGGGATAGGGGTCCGGGGTCCGCAGAAGGGCGCACCGCAGAGGCAGCCGGCCTTACACATCATTGACCGTGACAGGACCGGGACTAAGTCCGGCCCAGGTATCCACCATAACCTTTAATCCTTGAAGAGCATGTCTAAGTATTGAAGTAATTGTACGAATGGAAGCATGAATGTGTAAGTACTTGAAGTATGAAAATGAGTATGAGTAAGTAACATGGAAGTATGTATTGAGCATGAAATGAATTAGTGAGTCTAGAACTCACACTAGATATAATTTACCACCTTAGGGAAATTCTTATCTGTTACCCAATACCTTCAAACCACCTCATGAAGAGACCGACATCGCCACTCACCACTTCAACAACGAGCAGTGTCAGGTCATCCGCCCAGGTATGATCTTATTAAAAGGATACCTGACACCCGAAGCACAAGTTTCAATCATCGACGATGCAACGAGTTAGGAATGGGTCCAGGAGGATTTTATACACCCGAATTCCCCGGTGGAGCTACAATGAAGCTGAAAATGATGTGCTTGGGAAAGGATTGGAACCCTTATACCAAGACATACCAAACGACGCAAGCAGGAGACGGAGCCACACTCCATCAATACCCATTGAATACCAAACACTTGTTACACAAGCTGTAGAAATCGCACAACAGTACGAAGATGAACCAATCCCTGCACTTGAAGCAGATTATGTATCGTCAACTTCTATGAGAAAGAAGGACGACTTGGCTTACACCAAGATAAGGACGAGACGACGGAATCTCTTGAACTAGGAGTGCCCGTAGTGTCTTGGTCCATTGGTGATGACGCCGTATTCTGTATAGCGAGCAGAAGCGTGTGGACCTCGCAGAGAAATTAGTATTGAGATCAGGAGATGTCCTAATCATGGGTGGAAAATCAAGGTTGCTGTATCACGGGATACAGAAGATCAAGTTGAATACGGCACCACCGGCAATAATCAATGCCACACACATGAAACCAGGACGCCTGAACCTTACCTTTAGAAAGTATTAATCTTGTAGTAGCATGTAATCCAGTAGTAACGTGTATTAGAGACACAGTATGTATGATGGTTGGTTATTCAATAAAAGCAGTGTTGGTTATTAAATTCCACTTGTTCCACCATCGTTACTTATAATCTTATGAATCAATAGGTTGTGGACTCGGTACCGAAGGTAACCTGAGTATCCTCACCGAAGCAAGCCGGCAAAAGCGGCATTCTAACGGGAACATTCCCAGTAAACGGCATCGAAGCCTCAGTACTATTCGACTCCGGCGCCTCTCACACCTTTGTCGCCATCATTGAAAGGTTGGGGCTAGACGCAGATGAGCTACCAAATTTCTTGGTTACTCTCCCGTCGAAGGAGCGAGTAAATGTACTAAGTATTACCACACCGCCACAATTCAAATCAAAGGCGAAGCGTTTCCCATCTCCTTCATTGAATTCAACGGGTTGGGATTCGACTTAATAATTGGAATGAACTGGTTGGAGCGGCACAAGGGATGGATCCTCTGCGCCGAGCATCGATTGCTGCTCAAGAGTCCATCTGGGGTCACTGTTTCATACCGCCAGAGACCGAGAGAGCCTTCAACTACAGTCATCTCCGCTATGGCAATGTACCGGGAGCTCAGAAAAGGACATGAAGTGTATTTATGCCATGTGCAAGATCTGGAGAGAGATCCAGAATTCAGTAATGATGTAGCAGTAGTCTCAGAATTCCCTGATGTATTTCCGAAGGAGCTACCTGGTATGCCACCACAGAGAGCAGTAGAGTTCGAAATCGACCTTGTACCTGGTACTGGTCCCATTGCTAGGGCACCATACCGTATGGCACCTGCAGAAATGACAGAGCTTAAAGAGCAACTACGTGATCTACTCGACAAAGGGTTTATACGCCCGAGCGTATCACCCTGGGGAGCACCGGTCCTCTTCGTGAAGAAGAAGGACGGTAGTCTCCGCCTCTGCATCGACTACCGCGAATTGAATGCGGTCACTGTAAAGAACAAATATCCATTGCCACGCATCGACGACCTGTTCGATCAGTTGAAGGGAGCTTCGGTCTTTTCTAAGATTGATCTCCGATCCGGATATCACCAAATTGCTATCAAAGAGCAAGACATTGAGAAAACAGCATTCCGAACAAGATATGGCCACTACAAATTCACGGTGATGCCATTCGGTTTGTCTAATGCACCAGCCAAATTCATGGACTAATGAATCGATTATTCAGTGATCAGCTGGACACTTCAGTAGTAGTATTCATCGACGACATCCTTGTGTATTCGAAGTCAGCAGAAGAGTATGAAAACCACTTGAGAAGAGTACTTGAGACACTGCGCGAGAATCAGCTGTATGCAAAATTCTCAAAATGCGAGTTTTGGCTAGATCAGGTATCTTTTCTCGGTCATGTCATCTCGAGCGCGGGCATTTCAGTAGATCCATCCAAAATCGAAGCAGTACGATCATGGCCTAGACCTAAGACTGTTACCGACATCCGGAGCTTTCTTGGTTTAGCCGGTTATTACCGGAGGTTTGTAAAGGACTTCTCAAAAGTCGCTAAGCCCATGACGTCATTGATGAAGAAAGATGCACCGTTTGTATGGACAGACGAGTGCGAGGTATCCTTCCAGAGCCTAAAAGACTCATTGACCTCAGCGCCAATTCTCACACTTCCAGAGGGCACAGAGGGATTTGAGGTGTATTGTGATGCATCGGGCAAGGGAATGGGATGCGTACTCATGCAGCATGGCAAGGTAGTAGCTTACGCCTCCCGCCAGCTGAAAAAGCATGAGGAGAATTACCCGACACATGATCTAGAGTTAGGAGCCATTGTCTTCGCCTTGAAGATATGGCGACACTATCTCTATGGGGTAAGCATCACCATCTACTCCGACCACAAAAGTTTGCAGTATGTATTCACCAGAAAGAACTGAATTAAGACAGAGGAGGTGGATGGAGTTCCTCTCAGATTACGACATCAACCTCCAGTATAAAGAAGGGAAGGCAAACGTTGTAGCCGACGCCCTGAGTCGTCGAGCACACTCGCTCCATTCGCTACTCGCTTCTTCTAGCTTGGTTGACGAGGTGCGAGACGCTCAGTTGAGCGACCCTTACTTCACAGAGATCAGACAGAAAATCACAGAGGGTACCTTCGAGAGCCGAAAGTACGACTTCAAACTGCATGAAGATGGTCTGATCCGATTGAATGGCAGATTATGCGTCCCCCGAAGCAATGCTGAGCTAAGGGATCGCATTCTGCGAGAGTCACATTGTTCGACATTGCATGTCCATCCGGGAGCCTCTAAAATGTACAAAGACATGAAGAGGTATTTTTGGTGGTCAGGAATGAAATCCGACGTGACTGAGTATGTTCTGAGGTGTCTCACATGCCAGAAGGTGAAGTTCGAGCACCGAAGACCGGGAGGAATGGTGCAATCCATGCCCATTCCGGAGTGGAAATTCCGATATCTCTATGGATTTTGTTGTTGGACTCCCACCTGCTAGGGGAGGACTCAACATGATCTGGGTAGTAGTCGATCGTCTCACCAAGGTTGCCCGATTCATACGATGAAGGACACCTGGAAGGTGGCGAAGCTCGCGGAGCTATTCGACAAGGAGATCATCCGACACACGGAGTCCCGAAAACCATGTATCTGACCGCGACACCAGATTTCTTTCGAGATACTGGAGAGCAACACCGGAAGCGCTTGGTACTGAGTTGAAGCTTAGCACCGCCTTCCATCCACAGACCGACGGTCAGACAGAAAGGACCATCCAGACACTAGAGGATATGCTTAGGGCATGTGCCTTAGACTTCCAGGGGAGCTGGATTGATAAGCTTCATCTTATCGAGTTTTCGTATAACAATAGCTATCATGCTTCGATTAAGATGTCGTTCCAAGCTTTGTATGGTAGACCTTGTCGTACCCCGTTTTGTTGGGATGAGTCAAGTGAAGCGGTCATCATAGGACCGGAGTATCTGGAATAAGTACAAGCTGAAGTTCAACAAATCCGAGCAAATATGAAAGCAGCCCAAGATAGACAGAAATCCTATGCGGATGTGCGACGCGACCTTGAGTTCGCCGTGGGCGACCAAGTGTTCTTGCGTGTCTCACCTATGAAGGGCGTCTTTCGATTTGGCCAGAAGGGCAAGCTGAGCCCGAAATTTGTAGGCCCGTATACCATTACCGAGAGGATTGGAGCCGTAGCTTATAGGCTAGCATTGCCTGAAGAATTGGGCGTGTTCATGATGTCTTTCATGTATCACAACTCAAGAAATACATAGCCGATCCCTCTCATGTATTAGAACCCGAACACTATCCCTAGAGCCGACGATGAGATATGTCGAGACTCCATTGCGAATCCTTGATACAAAGACAAGAGACACTCGCCATAAATCTGTACGAATGGTGAAGGTCTTGTGGTCTAACCACGATGTCGAGGAAGCGACTTGGGAATTAGAGACGCCATGAAGGCGAAGTACCCGAATCTATTTGTAGACTAGATGTCTAGTATCCGTATAGTACGGAGGGTACGGGCCGTACCCCTTTTAAGGGAGGTAGAGCCTTTTTGCTTTTGCATTGCTTCGGGTTAGCACTGCGTACTATGTATGAATTGTAATTGTATTTTATTGGCACAAGTAGTGCTAGTAGTATTCAGTATGTAGTACAATGAGTATGGTATGTGTATGGTAGTGTGTAATGAGTAATGCATTTGTGTGGTACAGTATATGACACGAATGACAATGTGAAGAGTAGGATGAGTGGTATTGTGAAATGTATTGTGGAATGTGTGAATTGAATTGAGTATGGTGTATGGTATTTGAATTGCGTATGCTTGTGGTGCAAGAATTGTGAACACCTTGTAAGGTGGTAGTAGAATGCATTGGGGCAATTGGTTGCCAAATGAGTAGAATAGTAAACCGTAAACCTTAAGCAACTTTGAGGGTAAAGTTCCTTAAGGGGGATAGATTGAAATACCTCGTAATTAAAAACAGTGATTAATTAGGCTAATTATGATTTTAAAGGCTTAATTACACTTAAATAAACATGAGGGAACAAATCCCGAAGAAAACGGACCTTTGAAATGGGTTAAAAGCATAAACAAACCTTAAAGCGCGTTTTTGAGGAAACCGGGATAACGCAACTTTAAGCGAGTCAAATAGACTCGTAACGATTTTGGTCAACAAATGGTCATTAACA
>CM041780.1:97459598-97507054 GCA_023374045.1 Limonium bicolor
CTTTCGGAAATACATCAGGAAATTCTGAGACTACTGTTACATCATCATTGAATTCTGGATCTCTTTCCAGATCTTGCACATGGCATAAATACACTTCATGTCCTTTTCTGAGCTCCCGGTACATTGCCATAGCGGAGATGACTGTAGTTGAAGGCTCTCTCGGTCTCTAGCGGTATGAAACAGTGACCCCAGATGGACTCTTGAGCAGCAATAGATGCTCGGCATAGGATCCGTCCCTTGTGCCGCTCCAACCAGTTCATTCCAATTATCAAGTCGAATCCCAACCCGTTGAATTCAATGAATGAGATGGGAAACGCTTCGCCTTTGATTTGAATTGTGGCGGTGTGGTAATACTTAGTACACTTTACCCGCTCCTTCGACGGGAGAGTAACCAAGAAATTTGGTAGCTCATCTGCGTCTAGCCCCAACCTTGTAGCGAATGATGGCGATACAAAGGTGTGAGAGGCGCCGGAGTCGAATAATACTGAGGCTTCGATGCCGTTTACCGGGAATGTTCCCGTTAGGATGGTGCCGCTTTTGCCGGCTTGTTCTTCGGTGAGGATGCTCAGGTTACCTTCGGTACCGAGTCCACAACCTATTGATTCATAAGATGATAAGTAACGATGGTGGAACGCAAGTGGAATTTAATAACCAACACTGCTTTTGATGAATAACCAACCATCATACATACTGTGTCTCTAATACACGTTACTACTGGATTACATGCTACTACAAGATTAATACTTTCTAAAGGTAAGGTTCAGGCATCCTGGTTTCATGTGTGTGGCATTGATTATTGCCGGTGGTGCCGTATTCAACTTGATCTTCTGGATCCCGTGATACAGCAACCTTGATTTTCCACCCATGATTAGGACATCTCCTGATCTCAATACCAATTTCTCTACGCGGTCCACACGCTTCTGCTCGCTATACAAAAATACGGCGTCATCACCAATGGACCAAGACACTACGGGCACTCCTAATTCAAGAGATTCCGCTGTCTCGTCCTTATCTTGGTGTAAGCCAAGTCGTCCTTCTTTCTCATAGAAGTTCACAATACAGAGGTCTGCTTCAAGTGCAGGTGTAGACACCAAAAATTCTCACCCCATAAAGCGAATTCCAGAATAAGAAACACAATAAGAGGGGTCGTCGCCTTTCTTTTTCAAAAACGTATTAGCGTGCGTGCCAAAACAAAACCATTGTTTTATAATCTTTTTAAGCATTTCGTAAAAACACGTTTTTTCCGAAAATGAATTTCCAAACAATTGCTGTAGAACTCTAGTTTTACCTTCGACGTTAGTATACCAAGTTCTGTCATAGTGTGACTGGGAAGTATGCTCTGAGGGCAGGCAATTGCCCTGGGTTCGAACCATAGGGAGAGCACAGGGGCGTTTTTTTTTTTGGAGTGCTCGGATCTTGACCAGACGCAGCCTTAGTTCCGGCCCAGACCAAACGTGGCCTGTGCTAGTCTCGGACCCGTTTTTCTTGTGCCCCAAATGAGACCCATTCGCTTAGGGACAGCCCAAGAAGAGGCCCAACCGACTTTGTCTACAAAAAAAAAACCCTAGCCCCTTGACATAAAAGGAGAGAACAGTAACGAGACAGGAGGGATTTCTTCGGCTTCTGGCATTCGAACATTCTCTTCCCGTTTTGAAATCCCGAGACTGTAGCACATTCGAATTCTCACGCCCTCATTCTCCCATCGGAAAAACGCTTCGCCACCCTACCTCGAACCACCACCACTAGCATTCATTTAGTGCTACCCCGAAAAAAACCTCACTCGAAATCTCACTTGAAGCGACAACACCACTGTCTTCGCTATCTCTGTTCGAGAACCTGCTTCGGTCCTACAGCGTAAGTGGAATCGGATATCCCATGCAAATGGTTATCTCCCTCTCGAATCTCCCTGTTTTCCCCATGTTTTCAGTTTCAAGTTATTCCCACGTTTGCGCTTAAACATTTCTCTCCCCATCTCTATTTTTGTCATTCTCTTAATTGTTCAATTTAGTTCACCCGAGAAATCTCTCTCACTTTTGGATGTTCCCCGTTTTCTCTCTTGCCTGAGTAAAATCCCGGGACCAAAGCTTCAAACATCGGTTTTGCATGCATTTGGTTCCAGGGATAGGCACAAGGAACCCATGTTTCAGATTACGTGTTTCCGGTTGTTTGATCACCCTCGTTTTTGTCTCGTATTCCTTCACCGTATTAACATTTGGGTAAATATCCAGCCTGGTATGGATCTCGAAATCCATGGACATGGCAAAGGATTTGAACATTGTTGTTACCATCGCGTATTGAACTGGTCCATCTTCCGGTTCCACTCCCCGTTCATCTCTATATTTATTATTATTGCATCTCGAGAACTATGGCGAACTGGTCCTCTTCCAGTTGTGATTCGACCCTTTCTTGTACCACTTTCTCTTGAAGCCGAGTTGAATAAACTGGTCCGTCTCCAGTCGTATTCCTATTTTTTTATTCAAATATTGGACAAACTGGTCACTTCCAGTCATGACCTCTTTTCCCTCTTTTGTTTGCGCTAACTTCTGGTGATCTGCTCATCGCTTTTACTCTTGGGTTTGGGTAGGAGTAGAATACCCCCTGTGCACTTTGGATTCTTGGCTTACATATTTGGTTTAATAAGGTCATTGTTCGTTTGACTCTTCGGTGAGACTCTATCAGACTTGGGTTAAACCGGTTCAACTCTCCTTCTGCTTTGTCTTAATAGTTACTGGACTCTGTCGTTCACTCTGTGTTTCGGATCAATAACCTGTCATGTATAACTAACTTTTTCCTTTCTGTTGTTTGCTTTGGAGTTTATCGTGTTATTTGCAGGAGATTCTTATGCTCCATCTCGGTACTAAACTCTAACTTATTGATTCCATCTGTTTAAGTTGGTATGATTAACCTATCTCGTTGTTGTCCATGATGTGTGTTTGTGGGAAGGTTGCTTATTCACCTATTAGTAATGAATGGAAAAGGAAAATGTTGTCTAAACTTCACACTGGTAAATAAGCAGTAGGGTATATCATAGAAACCAGTCTAATGAGCATGTGGTAGTCGAATGAGGCGCGAGGAATTAATAGTAGAACTCGACTGATTGGATCTGGGAAATGACGCTTAGCCCCTGGATTTTAGTTTTCTACTGCACTTTGTTCATGCGGTTTCAATTCCTTGCTCTGGCCTTGTGCATGATAATACCAAACTTGGAGAACGTAGGAATAAGCTAGTTGGACTCTGCGTTACTTTCATGATTCAATTGCTAAAACAAGTGAAAAACGACAACTGATAGACTGATATGGAAAGCTAGTTTAAGATCAGTCCTCATTCGGCTGGGTTTTTGGATTAGGATATTCACCCGGTTATAGATGACCTTAAAATGGGACCAACCCTGTGAAATTCGATCTGTTTTACGGGTTATTTCTAATTTATTATCCATCATGCAGTCTGTTCATTGGTTATTCTCTTGTTACTTTGTGTACTTATGCCTGGCGTGTTACAGTTTGCCGCAATCTTCTAATTCATTGCTCGTTGTATATTTACTGTTTAAACCCTAGATAGCCCCTTAGGTCACCCCTTTTCATTTGATCAAAGTATTGGAAGGTACCCCACAACTAGCTCATTTCTATTTGCTTGGTGGGGAAGCAATACCATCCAAAATTTTGAATGTCTTTTAAGCCTTTGAAGATACCCCACAACTAGCTCATTTCTATTTGCTTGGTGGGGAATAATATCTTCCAAACTTTTAAAGCCTATCCCAAACCATCCTTAATTTCACTAAAAAACTTTACCCAAAAAAAAAATGGAAAAGAAAAGAGTTCGGAATAATGCCTATAGCTTAAGGTTCCTCATTCCAAATCCCTCTTTTTTCAACTCCTCCCATTGAATTGTCTCTCATTTTTAATTGTTGTTTCATTTCAAAAAAATTTTTATTTTGTTTTGAACACCATTTCCCCACTTCTAAATAAAAGCCCAAGTCCAGCCCACTCCTCTCGGCCCAAAAAGCCCAAGTCCAGCCCACTCCTCTCGGCCCAAAAGCCCAAGTCCAGCCCACTCCTCTCGGCCCAAAAGCCCAAGTCCAGCCCACTCCTCCGGCCCAAACCCAAGGCCCAATTTTGGCCCAACTTCAAGCAAGGCCCTTTTTTTCGGCCCAACTCTAGATAAGGTCCAAATTTCAACCCAATTTCCAACAAAGCCCAGAACGGGCCCAATTTAATTCTAAGGCCCAATTCAAATCCCACTTCAGCCCAAATTAAAAGGCCACTCTAGGCCTAATTCAAAACCCACCTCAGCCCACAGTTCATAAATCCTATTTCAAGGCCCAAGCCCATTTTAAGGCCAAAGCCCAAACAAGGTCATCAAGCCCATTCGGCCCACTAAACCCATTCGGCCCATCAAGCCCATTCGGTCCAACTTTGACCAATCCAGACTTTGACTTGGTCCAACTTTGACCAATCTGAACTTTGACTTTGACCAAAACGTTGACCTTGACCAAAACGTTGACCTTGACCAAAAATGTTGACCTTGACCAAAAACATTGACCTTGACAAAAAACATTGACCTTGACCCAACTTTGACCCAACTCAAAATTCAATCTAGTTCAAGCCTGAACCTCAATCCAAACCGAACCTATTTCATCAAGCTTAATTCAGCTCAAAACTCACTTGTAAATTCCTTTCAAAATCTAAAAACCCAAAAAGAATTTCAAAACAATCTTTTATTAAAGTCTCATTAAAGTTTTCAAAGAAACCATTTTGTGGAATTTTAAAGGAAAAACTCTTCTCACATCACAGAAAACTCTTCTCAAATGCAGAAAGTTCTTCTCATATATACAGAAAGTTTTCTCCTAAAACATTTCTCAAAATCAGTGTTTCTTCATCGAGAATTCCGAACAACTTCAAAAGTTTTCCAACTCAGTTTTCAAACTCAAAACTAAATCTGTTTTCGGGGAACATGGGATGTCTAACCCCTTCAAAACATTTCCTCCATGGTTAGAACATCGCTTGTCTCCCTTCCCAAAATAAAAATCCGAGGCGGGGCACTGGGGTCATAACCTCCCTTGTCGCAGTCTGGATCTCTTTAGGCGGGGCATTAGAGTGACAAACCTCCCCTAATTGCAGCCTAGATTTTTACAAGGCGGGGTGCTAGGGATGTAACTGCCTTCCTAGTTGCAGCTGGGATTTTAGAATCGTCTAACTCCCTTCCGCTCGATTTCAAGGTTTTTGGTTTTTAACGTTTTAAAACCCGGGAGTTAGAGACGTTATTAGGGTCTGACCGAGAACATCTCATTCATGGTGTTTCTCTCTAAATCCTATTTTTCGACATAAATTCATTGCCCCATCTTTCGAGCCTCGGCACTTACCATTAATTAAGTCGTGTTCGAGGGGGTACATAGGGTAATCCCTCAGGATTATCCACCCTTTTACAACAAAAATGACTTTTCAGTTTAAAACTTTAAGAGAGACGATTTTGACAATCATTCCTCCAAACAACTCAACCCATCATCATCTCATTTCAAATCCCGAAATATCCCAAAACCTCAACTCTTTTCGAACCTCGAACCCAAAAAACCCTGGATCTCTCCCAAATTCCAATTGCCTCACATACGCAAGTCATCATTCAATCTCAATTCAATTCTTAATTCAATTCGATCCAATCTCAATTTCAACTTCAGTCTCAATTCAAATTCTATCTCAACTCAAATTCATTTCAACTCCAATTCAATCTCATTTCCAATTCAATTCCAATTCAAATCAAAAATTCATTCAATTCCAAGTTAACTTCGATTTCAATACAATTTCGATTCCATTCCAATTTCCCCTACACTAAATGTCTCACAGACCTGAGCGTCTCACAGACTTTGTTATTCCAATGATTCAATATCTCACAGACTAGAGCATCTCATAGACCCGAGTGTCTCACAGATCCGAGTGTCTCACAGATTTCGACATCTCAAGATTTCAAACGTCTCATAGACCCGAGCGTCTCACAGACTACAACACCCCACACATCAAGCATTTCTAAAAACCCTCAGACATCAAAATTCCAAAAACCCAAAACATTGAACTACGTAAGGTCTGATCTCAACATGGAGTTGAGTAGGCAGCCCACACAGGTGCGACCCGTTCCAAAAAAAAAAAAAACCCTTTCCCCTCTCTAAGGTGGCTCTCATATCTTTCAAAACGCTCAAACCTTCTTCGGCCCATAAACTTCAAACTATAGACTCCAAGTCTTGTCTATTCACTCAACCTCAGTCTCTTCCCGAATCTTCTTCTACACTCATCTGAGTTCACCAACTCCTCCCCTTGGCACTAGCTTGGCAGAAAAGCTCGCCTCATCCACTATCTTTCTCTTTCCGTCTTAATCCTATCCTTGGCTTTAAATCGAATCTCTCTAATAAGGTTTTGAAAGAAAGCAATCCCGACAATTGGAGACCGAGGTTTCCTCGGGCACCAATCCGAAGTCGTGGTCGTTGCCACTTCCGAGGGGTGTAACCCAGTACGAACCCACAATAGAATCTCTGCAAATGACCAAATAAGTCCTATCCATAGGGAACAACATCAGAGTCAATTAACGGTTCTTAGAACCCGATCTTCCTTCCTAGTTATCATAGGTCAAACTAGGTGGTGACTCTAGTCAATTTCCGCCCTTAGGGCATAAGTCCGCGTGGAGCCCATCGAGAGCGGGTGTAGTGCACACTTGCACTCCCTTTATGCTTTCTGGGAAAGACGGATGATTTAGTAGGTATTTGAGGGATGCCGGAATAACGGGTCTTCACCCTCCACAGAATGGCATATTTCTAGGATCTCGGCTTTTCAGTCAGACCATATTTAGATAGACCCCCCCTCATACCGAAAAATCACCCTCCACAGAATGGTGACTCTGCTGGGGAAAACTTGAGTAAGTTTTTCTCAAACTCAAGGAAGACTAAACTCCATTCAAATTTGTCGGGACTTCCACACTTCTTTCAAAACCTTCAAGAGATTTCTTTTCAAAGCCTTCAGGATTATTCTACTCCACACTTAGAGTGTGTATCTGATGAGGACAGATAGGATTTATTAGATCCTCAACAAACATTGCAACAATTGGGTTAATAATTAGCTCACACTTAGAAAGAGACATTTAGGACTGAATAAAGCTAACTCCCCTTTAGGTTAATAAACAACCAATTTGGAATCACTATCCTCAAGATAAAACTCTTAGCAAATAGGTTGTTGCTAACTTCATTTTGGTTTATTTACTGCTTTCATATTGCGATTGTGGGGTGCATGGGTGGGTAGCTTAGGACATGCATTCCTCTGTGTCACCCGATTTACCCACGATGTCACTGGATCCCGACCGGTCCACGGTTGATTCCCCATGAGCTAGGGTCACTCTCTCAGTGAACAAACCCACGAGGCGGTACGATCTCCGATCAACACCTCGGGCTCATGATCCAAAAATGTCCTCCATTATCCGAGTCAAAGCCAGCATATAGTGAACTCTGAGCTTTCAGTGTCCAGCTACCTGATCCGGTGTCTAAGACGGGTTTATGGGAGTCACCCCTTTGTATGCCGCCTGTCTGACCGTCCTTCTGCCTTACCCTGAAGATTGTATGGGCTCAGTTCTCCATTATTCACCTGCACCACGAGTGTCTCTAAAGCCCAATGTCACGCTAACGTCCATAGAGGATCCCGTATTTACCGGATACCCATACATGGCACAATGTAGTCAGTGAATAATTTGGACTTTAGACACACTTGACCGTGCAGGTGACGAGAGACCCGTTCCCATACAATATTCCCCGAGTTTTCCGAAAAGTGGGGTGTTGTCGGATCATCACTGGCCGTGGCGTATGTTTCCTTATCATATCGGGTGTCCTGACCTTTCGAACTTAAGCACTCTGGACTTTCTTGGTAACGTGCCCCGCAAAGGCATACCAGAGAAAAAACCCGAGAGATGAACAGTGAAGGGACGATGGTTCCCCCGGTGAAACGGAATCATAATTGACCTGGAAAGTGATTATCCCAACATTAACACTTACAGCTCCACATCAAATATAGCCACGATTTACTTTATGCTATACATGTGTGCAAGTCACTTCTTCAAACCAATTTGTTTCAAAACGTTCGGAATTCTCTTTTGCATATCTTCTAAAGATGTTTTACGAGCTCGTTCAATTTAGAATCCCACCTAAATTCTACTCATAAACACCTAGGGTTTTAGGACCCGTCACTTCATCATTGAAAACCTTTGTTTCATTAAAATGTTATTTCCAAAACAATTTTCAAAAATAGATTTCGAAAACCTACTTTCTACAAACGAATTTCAAACAACATTCTTCACCAACATGATTTTCAAAATAGTTTTCGAAAACAGTTTTCAAAATTGAATTTCACAAACGTATTTCAAAATAAATGATTTAGTCCCCATGTCGTGATCTGCTATTTTTGAAGTTCTTCCCACCTTCAAGAGCAGCGGTCATTACTGTGGAGCGTACTAGTCATTTCGTGTTTTCACAAAAGTGGCGGATTTTCACATTAAATTCTGCGCTCGATCATTCACCTTTCCTTTCTCAAAAACATCCCCCATTTCTCTTGTCGGAGCAAGTGAAGCAGCATAAAGATCGACTACATGGATCGAGCTGAAGGCCAGAGGTGCACCAACCCGTGGAGCTAGCCGAGCGGCATGAAGACCAACACCAGCAATTCAAATACAAAACCAGAGGTGTACCAACCCGAGTCAAGCGGCATGAAGATCAGCAACGACTATTCGTGTTCAAACTATTGAAAATCAGAAGAACACCGACCATTCTGTTTGATCACGGTACTGCTGCAAGAGCCTGAAAATGATCGAGCAGCCGGTCAAACGCCCGAAAATGAGCGAGTAGCCGGTCAAGCGCCCGAAGACGAACGAGCAGCCGGTCAAGCGCCCGAAGACAAGCAAGTAGCCGGTCAAGCGCCCGAAGACGAGCGAGCAGCCGGTCAAGGGCCCGAAGACAAGCGAGAAGCCGACCAAGAGCCCAAAGACGAGCGAGCAATCAACCAGAAGCATGAAGATGGACCAGAAGAGTTCAGAAGAAGTTTAGCTCAAAATTCCCCCTTTTAATGACTTTTTAGAATTGATGATGTATAGGTTTTCCCCTAGCATTCTTTTCTCTCTGTCCATTTCTGAATAGATTACATGTATAGGTTTACACATTCCCTCTGAATTTATTTAGATCAATGTGTATAGGGTTCCCCACTCCCTATTTTATTTGAGAATGACCGAGCGTCAAAATTCACATTGAGAAAATCCACCACTTTGAAAAACACGCATTTTCAAAATTGTTTTCTAAAACTTGGTTTCTTTTGGCATGCACGTACAATGAAAAGAACAAATAATGAACGACCCCTCACGTTTATATGTCATTCATCAACTTTGCTTTATGGGGTGAAAATTCGCGGTATCTACAGGAGGCATCCCCTAAATAACAACATCATCAAATGCAACCGAGCACGAGGCAAAACCACATGCATTACATTCATTACAAAGAGTCGCATACATTTCCAATCAATTAGAGTTCACCAATCATGCATAAGGTCCATCCACATAAAAAAAATGCATAATCATGTGGTCCATCCTCACTTCACCACACACCATCTTTCATGCCAATATCTCAATATCAAAAAAAAAGAAGAAGCCTGATCATCAGAGGGATAACAGAAAACACAAAGGGGTTCCAGCCTTTCCAATTTCATAACTGCCATGGGCACCAATGACCAGAATGAAATGAAACAGCCCATGTCATATCAGCGGGTCATCATGCGGGAGCTGTCACTCCCTAAAAGTCCCAAAATCCAGCGGCCAATCACCAACCCGACCTCATTTGAGAATTACCACTCCGACAACGACCCCAACAGCTAGACCGTCTGCAAGGCCAACAGTAGTGGGATGAGCTTCATGAACCATGAGCTGAATACGACTCCAGCGAGACTAGTCATAACCTTACCATTCATGCATTGCATCCAAAAACAAAACAAACAAAAAAAAAAACATTTAGTCAATCATCTCCATTCACCATTTTCAACATTTCATGCATCCTATACATAGTAATTCCATATTACCACAATACATCGCATGGTAGATAACTGCATTTGCATACTCCCATATCGAAATGACATCTTCGGGAAAATCATGAGAGAATGATTGAACAGAGTGCGTGAATCATAAAACTCTCGACCCGTCAACGAACATAAGGGTCAAATCAAAATCAGCACCACAAACCAAGTGAGTAGTGTGCGAAGAGCGGTATTTTCTCTTGAATTTCAAGTGAGCGCTTTTGGACAATCCACTGAGCGTTGAGGGAAGGTTGAGAGAGCCAATAGAGGTAAAACCATGAGCGACATGTGTATTCCTTCATCACATGGAGAGGCATGATTTTAGAGTGAGATCAGTGTCGATAGCAAGTCTCGAACTATGATTCATGCAAAGATCCGAGAAGTAGTAGGAAAACAATCATCGACTAATGAGAATGACGAGGCACATAGGAACAAAATCTCCTCAAAACCAAAGAGCTTTAACTGGCCTCTACATAATCCCTTAGTGAGCCACGCTGAGCCTTTCATGAAAAACTCTTTCTTCAGAAACTCCGCAACATGCCAACCCACATATACATACACTTACTTGCCCTTGCAATAGAGGATCTCAAAGGAGCCGGAGCCATGGTCCCTCCCCACCATCTTCCACAAAAACAATGAAATGTTCAAAGAAATCAGTGAGTCAATGTAACTCCAAGGCCAAACACCAAAAGGAAAGCCAAAAATGTTCAAGAAGATCGATAAGTCAATGCAACTTCAAAGCTGAAAGCCAAATACAAAGCAGAGAATGCTTGAGGAAGTTGATGAGCCAAATGCAATAAAAAAACAAAATGAGAAGACGGAATCAAGCCGTACACCATAAGAGGCAAGAAGGAGAATTCCAAATCCAAAGGACCAATGATGTCCCGTAGAAATAAATAAAGGTTATCAAAACCAGTCCAATTATTCCACCCATGGCGAAGGCGAAACATATCCTCTATTGCACAAAAGCTCCACAATTGCCAAATAAATCCTCCAGTCCCACGTGGCATACATCATACCCCTCAGCCCCGTTATAACCCAATAAAAGACCTCTGACTCGTTAGTTGATGAGCGTTAACTGAAAAGTATCGGATCTGAAACATGAATCATAAGCTTCATACTTGTTATCAACATGTCCCGTCATCCCAAAGGGACCATGAGTGGAAGAGTGTGACCTTACCCCACAAGGTCTTTCGAGTGCGAGTGACTCTTTGATCGAAGCACCAAATCATAAACAGCTAACCCCATTGCAATTGAGGAATTGTGAGGATTGGAAAGTCCAGAACCTCAAAAAGGAATTCTAAGGAAAATACTGCTCCGAGCATCGAGAGTATCATCACATCATTATCAAACACGACCATACTCACGAGAGATTGACCCACATCCCTCCATGAGAGGAAAGTGATTCACGCCTTCGAGCTCAACAATCACTCGAGATCGAACCGAAGATGTCTTGTATTCGTAAGCCTCATATTAATAGAGATAGGACCGTACCTTCTCTCGAAAAACTACACATGCATTTTGCATCTCTTCTTGCATTTAGTATTTGCATGCATCATAACCACTTCATTTTCAACATCCGACTGGTAAGAACTCCACCTAGTCTCGCTCAAAGTCAACTTCAGTTGCAGTTGTTGAAGCGTAACTTTTGACCAAAATATGTCAACTAGAGCCATCCCTGGCCATCATCAAGCTATATCGAACCATCTCGGAGCCATCCCGGGCTACCTTGAGCTGCATCGAATCATTTCTGAGCCATCTCAGGCTATATTCGGGTTGCATTAAACCATTTCGGAGTCGTCCAGAGCTTTGCGTAGACCATCCCGGAGCCATCTAGTTTCATGCTCGAGCCTCATCAACACCACTCCCAAAGCCAAGTAGAAGCCATGCGGGAGCCATCCTCAAACATTGAGACTATCCCTAGAGCTACACGGAGCCATTCTCATACATTGAAACCATCCTTGGAACTACACAGGGGGCATCCTAACAGTCCGAGAACAATATGGGAGCCACCTAACATCCCTGTTAGAGCCATTTCATCACCAGGGTCTTGCCTACACAGTTTCGAACTACGTATGGTCTGATCTCAATACAAAATTGAGTACGTAGGCAGCCCGCCCAGGGTGCGACCACCTCAAAGGAAAAATGCCCCTTTCTTCCTCGCTATCACCAAATAGAGCCATCTCATATCCCTTCCTGGAGCCATCCCGAGCTATCCTTGAGCCATCATGAGAGAACCCTGAAGTCATAACCGGGCCGAAGCCGTCCATACATGACCAAGAATTTATCTACCACATCAAAATACGTCAAACACAACACAGTCCACCAATCACATCAACCCACCATTCGACTCAAAATCTCAATTCAAATCGAAACCCACCAACCACCGCAGAGCCGTTGCTCATAATGGGGTCATGAATCATGTCGGAGCCCTCCGACCACACTGGAGCCACCCGACCGCACCGGGGCCATCAACGTAATCTGGAGACATCAGTTCATACTGGAGCCATCACCACATGCCAAAGTCATCTCAAAATTTGAAACAACTCTGGAGCCGTCTGCTCACACAAAAACCTACATCCACAAACAGGGAGTTTAATTCAATTAATACATTGGTTAATCACTTCACATCACATATCATCTGCATATACCCACAAAATTTGCTCACTGTCTGACGCATCTTCACACCCGCTAGGCAGCTATTGCGCTACTAGTGCGGTCGATTTTTTCATTTTACACCTGCTAGACAACTTTTGCGCTACTAGTACGGTCGCCTTTCATTTTACACCCGCTAGGTAGCTATTACGCTACTGTGGTCCCGCCTTTTTCCTCCACTAGGCAGCTATTACGCTACTAGTGCGAGATTGTTCATTTCTTAACCCACTAGGCAGCTATTACGCTATAGTGTGGTCCCGCCGTTTTTCCTCCACTAGGCAGCTATTACGCTACTAGTGCGAGATCATTCATTTCATAACCCACTAGGCAGCATTACGCTACTAGTGTGGTCCCGCCGTTTTTCCTCCACTAGGCAGCTATTACGCTACTAGTGCGAGATCGTTCATTCATAACCCACTAGGCAGCTATTACGCTACTAGTGTGGTCCCGCCATTTTTCCTCCACTAGGCAGCTATTACGCTACTAGTGCGAGATCGTTCATTTCACAACCCGCTAGGCAGCTATTATGCTACTAGTGTGGTCCCGCCGTTTTTCCTCCACTAGGCAGCTATTACGCTACTAGTGCGAGATCGTTCATTTCATAACCCACTAGACAGCTATTACGCTACTAGTGCGGTCCCACCGTTCTTCTTTCACTAGGCAGCTATTACGCTACTAGCACAAGATCGTTTCACATCCACCTGCTAGGCAGCTATTACGCTACTAGTACGGTACTCCATTAAAGTATTATAGGCTCGTCATAAGTCCTATAGCTAGATGTCAAGAGGTCTAGTTGAGGCTCGTCATAAGTCCTCGTACTTTCAATTGCATTATAGGCTCGTCATAAGTCCTATAGCTAGATGTCAAGAGGTCTAGTTGAGGCACTCCTAAGTCCTCGTACTCTCAATCGCATTCTAGGCCCATCATAAGCCCTAGGACTGGATGTCAAGAGGTCCAGTTGAGGCACTCCTAAGCCCTCGTGCACCTTAAATTAAATCGGGTTGTTAGTATTATAGGCTCGTCATAAGTCCTATAGCTAGATATCAAGAGGTCTAGTTGAGGCACTTCTAAGTCCTCGTACTCTCAATCGCATTCTAGGCCCGTCATAAGCCCTAGGACTGGATGTCAAGAGTCCAGTTGAGGCACTCCTAAGCCCTCGTGCACCTTAAATCTATCAATTGTTAGTATTATAGGCTCGTCATAAGTCCTATAGCTAAACGTCAAGAGGTTTAGTTGAGGCGTCGTCATAAGTCCTCGTACTTTCATTTGCTATAGGCTCATCATAACGTCCTATAGCTAGACGTCAAAAGGTTAGTTGAGGCTCGTCTAAGTCCTCGTGCACCCGCACCTATAAGAGCACATCATAAACCGCAGTGAGAATTTTTGGCGCCCCGTCAACCTTGATCCAATTCTGCAAGGGCTTGCAAAATTGAATCAAGGGGAGCCATCTGTAGACACCAAAAATTCTCACCCCATAAAGCGAATTCCAGAATAAGAAACACAATAAGAGGGGTCGTCGCCTTTCTTTTTCAAAAACGTATTAGCGTGCGTGCCAAACAAAACCATTGTTTTATAATCTTTTTAAGCATTTCGTAAAAACCGTTTTTCCGAAAATGAATTTCCAAACAATTGCTGTAGAACTCTAGTTTTACCTTCGACGCTAGTATACCAAGTTCTGTCATAGTGTGACTGGGAAGTATGCTCTGAGGGCAGGCAATTGCCCTGGGTTCGAACCATGGGGAGAGCACAGGGGCGTTTTTTATTTTTTTGGAGTGCTCGGATCTTGACCAGACGCAGCCTTAGTTCCGGCCCAGACCAAACGTGGCCTGTGCTAGTCTCGGACCCGTTTTTCTTGCGCCCCAAATGAGACCCATTCGCTTAGGGACAACCCAAGAAGAGGCCCAACCGACTTTGTCTACAAAAAAAAAACCCTAGCCCCTTGACATAAAAGGAGAGAACAGTAACGAGACAGGAGGGATTTCTTCGGCATCTGGCATTCGAACATTCTCTTCCCGTTTTGAAATCCCGAGACTGTAGCACATTCGAATTCTCACGCCCTCATTCTCCTATCGGAAAAACGCTTCGCCACCCTACCTCGAACCACCACCACTAGCATTCATTCAGTGCTACCCCGAAAAAAACCTCACTCGAAATCTCACTTGAAGCGACAACACCACTGTCTTCGCTGTCTCTGTTCGAGAACCTGCTTCGGTCCTACAGCGTAAGTGGAATCGGATATCCCATGCAAATGGTTATCTCCCTCCTCTCGAATCTCCCTGTTTTTCCCATGTTTTCAGTTTCAAGTTATTCCCACGTTTGCGCTTAAACATTTCTCTCCCATCTCTATTTTTGTCATTCTCTTAATTGTTCAATTTAGTTCACCCGAGAAATCTCTCTCACTTTTGGATGTTCCCCGTTTTCTCTCTTGCCTGAGTAAAATCCCGGGACCAAAGCTTCAAACATCGGTTTTGCATGCATTTGGTTCCAGGGATAGGCACAAGGAACCCATGTTTCAGATTACGTGTTTCCGGTTGTTTGATCACCCTCGTTTTTGTCTCGTATTCCTTCACCGTATTAACATTTGGGTAAATATCCAGCCTGGTATGGATCTCGAAATCCATGGACATGGCAAAGGATTTGAACATTGTTGTTACCATCGCGTATTGAACTGGTCCATCTTCCGGTTCCACTCCCGTTCATCTCTATATTTATTATTATTGCATCTCGAGAACTATGGCGAACTGGTCCTCTTCCAGTTGTGATTCGACCCTTTCTTGTACCACTTTCTCTTGAAGCCGAGTTGAATAAACTGGTCCGTCTCCAGTCGTATTCCTGTTTTTTTATTCAAATATTGGACAAACTGGTCACTTCCAGTCATGACCTCTTTTCCCTCTTTTGTTTGCGCTAACTTCTGGTGATCTGCTCATCGCTTTTACTCTTGGGTTTGGGTAGGAGTAGAATACCCCCTGTGCACTTTGGATTCTTGGCTTACATATTTGGTTTAATAAGGTCGTTGTTCGTTTGACTCTTCGGTGAGACTCTATCAGACTTGGGTTAAACCGGTTCAACTCTCCTTCTGCTTTGTCTTAATAGTTACTGGACTCTGTCGTTCACTCTGTGTTTCGGATCAATAACCTGTCATGTATAACTAACTTTTTCCTTTCTGTTGTTTGCTTTGGAGTTTATCGTGTATTTGCAGGAGATTCTTATGCTCCATCTCGGTACTAAACTATTACTTATTGATTCCATCTGTTTAAGTTGGTATGATTAACCTATCTCGTTGTTGTCCATGATGTGTGTTTGTGGGAAGGTTGCTTATTCACCTATTAGTAATGAATGGAAAAGGAAAATGTTGTCTAAACTTCACACTGGTAAATAAGCAGTAGGGTATATCATAGAAACCAGTCTAATGAGCATGTGGTAGTCGAATGAGGCGCGAGGAATTAATAGTAGAACTCGACTGATTAGATCTGGGAAATGACGCTTAGCCCCTGGATTTTAGTTTTCTACTGCACTTTGTTCATGCGGTTTCAATTCCTTGCTCTGGCCTTGTGTGCATGATAATACCAAACTTGGAGAACGTAGGAATAAGCTAGTTGGACTCTGCGTTACTTTCATGATTCAATTGCTAAAACAAGTGAAAAACGACAACTGATAGACTGATATGGAAAGCTAGTTTAAGATCAGTCCTCATTCGGCTGGGTTTTTGGATTAGGATATTCACCCGGCTATAGATGACCTTAAAATGGGACCAACCCTGTGAAATTCGATCTGTTTTACGGGTTATTTCTAATTTATTATCCATCATGCAGTCTGTTCATTGGTTATTCTCTTGTTACTTTGTGTACTTATGCCTGGCGTGTTACAGTTTGCCGTAATCTTCTAATTCATTGCTCGTTGTATATATTTACTGTTTAAACCCTAGATAGCCCCTTAGGTCACCCCTTTTCATTTGATCAAAGTATTGGAAGGTACCCCACAACTAGCTCATTTCTATTTGCTTGGTGGGGAAGCAATACCATCCAAAATTTTGAATGTCTTTTAAGCCTTTGAAGATACCCCACAACTAGCTCATTTCTATTTGCTTGGTGGGGAATAATATCTTCCAAACTTTTAAAGCCTATCCCAAACCATCCTTAATTTCACTAAAAAACTTTACCCAAAAAAAAAATGGAAAAGAAAAGAGTTCGGAATAATGCCTATAGCTTAAGGTTCCTCATTCCAAATCCCTTTTTTGAACTCCTCCCATTGAATTGTCTCTCATTTTTAATTGTTGTTTCATTTCAAAAGAAATTTCATTTTATTTTGAACACCATTTCCCCACTTCTAAATAAAAGCCCAAGTCCAGCCCACTCCTCTCGGCCCAAAAAGCCCAAGTCCAGCCCACTCCTCTCGGCCCAAAAGCCCAAGTCCAGCCCACTCCTCTCGGCCCAAACCCAAGGCCCAATTTTGGCCCAACTTCAAGCAAGGCCCTTTTTTTCGGCCCAACTCTAGATAAGGTCCAAATTTCAACCCAATTTCCAACAAAGCCCAGAACGGGCCCAATTTAATTCTAAGGCCCAATTCAAATCCCACTTCAGCCCAAATTAAAAGGCCACTCTAGGCCCAATTCAAAACCCACCTCAGCCCACAGTTCATAAATCCTATTTCAAGGCCCAAGCCCATTTTAAGGCCAAAGCCCAAACAAGGTCATCAAGCCCATTCGGCCCACTAAACCCATTCGGCCCATCAAGCCCATTCGGTCCAACTTTGACCAATCCAGACTTTGACTTGGTCCAACTTTGACCAATCTGAACTTTGACTTTGACCAAAACGTTGACCTTGACCAAAACGTTGACCTTGACCAAAAATGTTGACCTTGACCAAAAACGTTGACCTTGACCAAAAACATTGACCTTGACCCAACTTTGACCCAACTCAAAATTCAATCTAGTTCAAGCCTGAACCTCAATCCAAACCGAACCTATTTCATCAAGCTTAATTCAGCTCAAAACTCACTTGTAAATTCCTTTCAAAATCTAAAAACCCAAAAAGAATTTCAAAACAATCTTTTATTAAAGTCTCATCAAAGTTTTCAAAGAAACCATTTTGTGGAATTTTAAAGGAAAAACTCTTCTCACATCACAGAAAACTCTTCTCAAATGCAGAAAGTTCTTCTCATATATACAGAAAGTTTTCTCCTAAAACATTTCTCAAAATCAGTGTTTCTTCATCGAGAATTCCGAACAACTTCAAAAGTTTTCCAACTCAGTTTTCAAACTCAAAACTAAATCTTTTTTCGGGGAACATGGGATGTCTAACCCCTTCAAAACATTTCCTACATGGTTAGAACATTGCTTGTCTCCCTTCCCAAAATAAAAATCCGAGGCGGGGCACTGGGGTCATAACCTCCCTTGTCGCAGTCTGGATCTCTTTAGGCGGGGCATTAGAGTGACAAACCTCCCCTAATTGCAGCCTAGATTTTTACAAGGCGGGGTGCTAGGGATGTAACTGCCTTCCTAGTTGCAGCTGGGATTTTAGAATCGTCTAACTCCCTTCCGCTCGATTTCAAGGTTTTCGGTTTTTAACGTTTTAAAACCCGGGAGTTAGAGACGTTATTAGGGTCTGACCGAGAACATCTCATTCATGGTGTTTCTCTCTAAATCCTATTTTTCGACATAAATTCATTGCCCCATCTTTCGAGCCTCGGCACTTACCATTAATTAAGTGTCGTGTTCGAGGGGGTACATAGGGTAATCCCTCGGGATTATCCACCCTTTTACAACAAAAATGACTTTTCGGTTTAAAACTTTAAGAGAGACGATTTTGACAATCATTCCTCCAAACAACTCAACCCATCATCATCTCATTTCAAATCCCGAAATATCCCAAAACCTCAACTCTTTTCGAACCTCGAACCCAAAAAACCCTAGATCTCTCCCAAATTCCAATTGCCTCACATACGCAAGTCATCATTCAATCTCAATTCAATTCTTAATTCAATTCGATCCAATCTCAATTTCAACTTCAGTCTCAATTCAAATTCTATCTCAACTCAAATTCAATTTCAACTCCAATTCAATCTCATTTCCAATTCAATTCCAATTCAAATCAAAATTCATTCAATTCCAAGTTAACTTCGATTTCAATACAATTTCGATTCCATTCCAATTTCCCCTACACTCTAAATGTCTCACAGACCTGAGCGTCTCACAGACTTTGTTATTCCAATGATTCGAATATCTCACAGACTAGAGCATCTCATAGACCCGAGTGTCTCACAGATCCGAGTGTCTCACAGATTTCGACATCTCAAGATTTCAAACGTCTCATAGACCCGAGCGTCTCACAGACTACAACACCCCACACATCAAGCATTTCTAAAAACCCTCAGACATCAAAATTCCAAAAACCCAAAACATTGAACTATGTAAGGTCTGATCTCAACATGGAGTTGAGTACGTAGGCAGCCCAAACAGGGTGCGACCCCGTTCCAAAAAAAAAAAACCCTTTCCCCTCTCTAAGGTGGCTCTCATATCTTTCAAAACGCTCAAACCTTCTTCGGCTCCCATAAACTTCAAACTATAGACTCCAAGTCTTGTCTATTCACTCAACCTCAGTCTCTTCCCGAATCTTCATTCTACACTCATCTGAGTTCACCAACTCCTCCCCTTGGCGCTAGCTTGGCAGAAAAGCTCGCCTCATCCACTATCTTTCTCTCTTCCTGTCTTAATCCTATCCTTTGGCTTTAAATCGAATCTCTCTAATAAGGTTTTGAAAGAAAGCAATCCCGACAATTGGAGACCGAGGTTTCCTCGGGCACCAATCCGAAGTCGTGGTCGTTGCCACTTCCAAGGGGTGTAACCCAGTATGAACCCACAATAGAATCTCTGCAAATGACCAAATAAGTCCTATCCATAGGGAACAACATCAGAGTCAATTAACGGTTCTTAGAACCCGATCTTCCTTCCTAGTTATCATAGGTCAAACTAGGTGGCGACTCTAGTCAATTTCCGCCCTTAGGGCATAAGTCCGCGTGGAGCCCATCGAGAGCGGGTGTAGTGCACACTTGCCTCCCTTTATGCTTTCTGGGAAAGACGGACGATTTAGTAGGTATTTGAGGGATGCCGGAATAACGGGTCTTCACCCTCCACAGAATGGCATATTTCTAGGATCTCGGCTTTTCAGTCAGACCATATTTAGATAGACCCCCCCTCATACCGAAAAATCACCCTCCACAGCAGGGATTCGTTCGTCTTTGTACTGTTGTGCAGTTTCTACAGCTTGAGTGACAAGCGTTTGATATTCAGGGGGTATTGCTGGAGGTGTGACTCTGTCTCCTGCTCGCGTCGTTTGGTATGTCCTGGTATAAGGGTTCCAATCCTTTCCCAAGCACATCATTTTCAGCTTCATTGTGGCTCCACCGGGGAATTCGGGTGTATAAAATCCTCCTGGACCCATTCCTAACTCGTTGCATCGTCGGATGATTGAAACTTGTGCTTCAGGTGTCAGGTATCCTTTTAATAAGATCATACCTGTGCGGATGGCCTGACACTGATTGTTGTCGAAGTGGTGAGTGGCGATGTCGGTCTCTTCTTGAGGTGAGTTCGAAGGTATTGGGTAACAAATAAGGAATTTCCCTAAGGTGGTAAATTATATCTAGTGTGAGTTCTAGGCTTACTAACTCGTTTCATGCTCAATACATACTTCCATATTACTTACTCACACTCATTTTCATGCTTCAAGTACTTACGCATTCATGCTTCCATTCATACAATTACTTTGATACATAGACATGCTCTTCAAGGATTAAAGGTTACGGTAGTTACCTGGGCCGGACTTAGTCTCGGTCCCGTCACGGTCAATGATGTGTAAGGCCGGCTGCCTCTACGGTGTGCCTTTCTGCGGACCTCGGGATCCCTGTCCTTGCGAGGTGTGCTGGGCATGAGCATCGCCAGATGCAACCTCCTTGCCTTCACGCTACTTGTAGCCCTGATAGTTGCCCTTGGGCTTGGAGTTCTCTGGGCATGCATTAGCACGGTGCCCCGGCTTCTGGCAAGTGTAGCAGCGGATCTCCCTTCCTTGGCAATCTGTGCCGGGATGATCCTTGTTGCAGTTTCGGCATATGTAGCTGCGGCCATCAGATTGGTTCTTGCCCTGTCCAAATCCAGAACCTATAGCTTCCAAGTTAGCAAGGTTCGGTATACTTACAATACTCTATATACATACGTTTTCACAAGTGTACTAATTCGGTTTCGGGTTCTTACCCTTGTAGGGCTGAGACCTCAGTGGCTTCGCTGCCACTGGTGCGGTGTAGGCAATCTGTAACGGTTCAGCTGCCTTGCCCTTCTCAGAATGGGCTCCGCCGTCTCCTGAGGTGTTCTTATGGTGGGAATGCTTCCCTTTCTTCTTCTTCCAAGGTCTGGCTTGGTTTTGGTCGTCGGAGGTGTTACCCTTGCCGCTCACCTTGCGCTTCAGCGCTTGCTCCTCATCTCTTAGCTGGCAGGTGATCTCAACTCGAGATGCAGCGTGGTAACACTCCTGAATTACTCATATATTAGGTTACACATTTACATACGTGGTACTAATTCACATTACTCATGGCTTTCAAGGGTTCAACGATGTTTACCTGAAGGGAGGTAAACCGTGTGAAGCCCATGCCATACCGGAGTCGATGGCTCAATCCGTCGTAGAAGCGGTCGACCAAGACTTGGCCGGTATACCCAAGGTTGGGTAGAAGTCTGAGAAGAGAGGTGAAGGTGCGGTAATATTCATCAACCGTCATCTTCTCGGTCATTTTCAGGGCATCGAGCTCAAGCCGTTTCTTGGTCTTGACATGCTCGGGATAGTACTTAGATCGGAGGAGGGAGGTGAATGCTTCCCAACCGAATGCGGGGTCGGCTACGTGCTCGGCCTTAACGAGCTTCTACCAGTCCATAGCCGCGTCTTTGAGGTAGTACGCAGCTATCCTCACTCGAACTCCGGCAGGAGTCTCAAGTGTCTCGAATGCCGTCTCCATCTCGGAGAGGTAGGCCTCGAGCTTGGCGGGGTCACTCTCGCCTCTAAAGCATGGAGGTCGAAGGTCGGCGACGGCCTTTACCCAATTCGTTTCTCGGGGTTGAGGCGGGTCGAGCTGCTGCTGCTGCTGCTGTTGGTTTTGCTGTGTTGCTTGAACAGCGGTGATTACTTGCGGTAGCATCTGTGCTACCGTGGCGGCGACGATCTCAGCAATTGTCTGCGCGCCCGGTCCATCAGATGTCTCTCCTCTAGGTCGGCCTCGACCTCGTCCTGACATCTGAACAAGTGTGGATTACATTAGATACGGTGAAACTATGACCACATGGTCTTGATTCAAGCAATGGCATCGTCCTTGCAGACGTAAAGGGTATCCGTTATTGTTAACGGTAATTCCTAGTTAGGTTTCTAATTCTCCGTTGTAAAACGGTTTATAACCTAACTCGGTAATCACTACACTTGGTATTCTAATCATCAGAGCGAGACTTCGCTCTGATACCACTTTTTGTAACACCCCAACCGCTAATCCTTCCATTATCCTCTAATCATCCTCATACTTACCTTACTCGCAGCGGAATACTTACTTACTTACTCCCGGCGGGTGATACAACGCCGTTAGCCATCCAAGACTAACAAGGCTACTACTACTTACAGTAACGGTCTGACGATTAGAATACCTGAATACATACTACTTACTTACAATACCAAATACTTACTTACATTTGATTACCGAGTATCCAAAGTATGCGAATTACATCCCAATACTACTTCCCAAAAATTAAGAGTTTGTACATTTACTCATTTCTATCCAATCACAATTCATTATCCAAAAAGGTGTACCACATGGTACACCGGCTACACAAAAGGCCTTAGCCGTGTACAACTCAGTACACCATTTCAATCTTACTAACTACCCAAAAGGAATTCAGCAAGGTCCTTACTCGACTATCGCCTTGCGGGTACCTGTAGAATAAAAACATTCCCCCTAGAGGGTCAGCTTACGCTAAATATGATAACCGCATACCCCGCATACTAGCGAGGGTACGCCAACTATTTGGTTGAGTACATGCGGTTCGTTTCATTCACACATACATACATGCTTCATACAACACAATTCAATACATTCAATTCACAAGGCAAACATACATACACTCAATACATGCATGGAGGACAATACAAGTCAACCGTTATTGCTTACCGAATACTCACCGCATACGGAGATACAATATTCCATTCCATACAGAAGTCATGTTAGCTTCATTACACACCCGGGTTAATCGGGTGTTCAATACTCTTTTACTGAAGGTCAATGACTTACAATAGTCAAGACCAATACACATACAATACTTACTTCTTACATACTTTACTCCAGTTAAGTCGGTATGACCTCTGGGCAGGGATTACTACATCCCACCACCGGGCTTTAGGGTGGCCCACTAATCCAGGATGCTACCCATTTAAGGGATTTGGTCCATGGAAAAGATTACAGCCAGGATTCGGATCCAACCTTTTGTGTTTCCTTATCCTCACGCGTGGCCGAAACTATATCGGACTTCTACTCATTCCATTTTACTCATTACTCAAGTTAGGAGTTAGAATGTTAGGAATTAGTAGAAGTCAATACTCCTTTTCCATACATCAATACAATACACAAATACTCATCATGTACACATACACTTCATTATCAATCATTCATTTCTTGAATTATACAAACTAATTGTTCAAGAAGATACAACAAGCACTAGTAGGAAAACAACCTATTTCTGCGGTTGTAAAGGGCCTATTTCTGCGGTTTACAACCGCAGAAATGAGCACCGCAGAAATAGGTTTTTTATCCTATTTCGGTGGTTCCAGAACCGCCGAAATAGACCAACTCCATTTGACCGTAAACGTTTGACCTGGCCACCTATTTCGGCGGTTCTTTAGTAGGAACCGCCGAAATAGGTGGCCAGGTCAAACGTTTACGGTCAAATGGAGTTGGTCTATTTCTGAAATACCCCAAACCTTAGTATGTTGTTTAAACATTTAAATATGGTATATTAAGACTAAAAAGAGTCTTAGAAGGATTAGTAAGCAAATTAAACCATAGGAAACACAAAATGTGCTTTAAGGTCAATAAAGAGCTAAAATGTGCTCTAAGCTTGGGATAAGCTTGGTTAAGACCTAATGAACTTACCAAGACCTTATTTATATACTAATGAACATATTAAACCAATTACTAAAGAAAACCAAGCTTGAAAACAAGTTAAAACACAAAATGTGCTTAAGGAGTCTTAAAGCACATTTTTGAAAAATTGTCTTGTAAATGAGTTTTGAATGGCTAAATGTCCATCATTACTCTTTAATTAACATGTGTACTATATAGTATCAAATTTGGAAGTCTATATCAATGGGAAATCAAAATTTCACTTCTATGTGCCTTGTTTTATGAATAGTAACTTTTATAAGCTAGTTTTAACATATGTTGTTATAAGTAATTAAATGAGTCATCAAAGACTAAAATACCCTTGTTATAATAATAGGGGCCGGTTTTCTTAAGTGTGGTGACTCACCACTCTCTTGTTAACATGTTAAGTAAATAAAGATGACTAATGATTACTATTTGCTTTAAAGGCATAAATATCTTCAAAAGGCAAAACTTATCTCATTCTCTTCTTTCCTCCTCATTTCACACGGTTCCATGCTCTCTTCAACCTCTCTTCTTCATTCTCTTCTACGGTTTGCAATAGTACACACCACCATCTCCATCTTTGACCTCTTGTAAAGTCTAGCTCACTTAACAAAATCAAAAGCAAACACCACCATTCTCTTCCTCTCATCATCAAGCTCTTCATTCCTATCTTCTCAAAACTTCAAGAGCCCCATTTCGGTGCCATGGAGTTCCACCATTGAAGGAGCTTGAGCTTACATTTCTACATATTATTACTCTCCTTTGCTTCTAGGTAAGGAATCTCAAAGAAAAATCATGTTTCCTCCATGTTTTTACCTTGACCGAAAATGCCCATTAATGGTGCTCTTTGTGTGACTTTGTTCTAGCTTCATTCCAACCTTTCAAGGACTAGGTGGAGTCCTCTCTTGATATATATGCCAACTCTCTTCAAGTTCTAAGGTAAAACAACTATCTTAATGCTTTTGAAACAATGTACAATCTAGGGTTTACAATGAGATGAAGCTTAAAGCTTGAATACTCATTATGTTGTTTGTATAATGTTTAGAAGTTGACAAACAATCTAAAGCCTTGCTGGTTTTAAACAAGGAAACAAGAAAGAAGTTTGGGAGGAAAAGAGGTAAAAATGCTAACCTAATGTGGTTTAAAGTCTTAGGAGAAATGATCTTGTATTGCTTATGAAAATGATCTAAGGAGCCAATGGGAAATGACTTAGAAGAGTGCTCTTAAGGGCTTAGAAAAAGGCATATGTGTTGTTGAGTGTATTTGCAGGTCAAAGGCAAATATATTGTGGAAATTCAGTGTTTATGATTTATGCATCTTAAGGGCCTAAGAGCCATGTTATTTAAGGGCCTAAGTGCCATGCAATTTAAATTATGCACTATATTGTGAGGTAGTGCTATATGTGTGAAGTTTGTGTATAAGAAAGTGTTTGATGGATTTTTAGTGTTCTTGGTTGTTTGATGGTGAAAACAATGTGTTTTGGCTTAGTAATGTTCTAGGAGAACCTATGTCAAAATTTAGGTAACAAACAAGAAGTTCTAAGGGTTTAAAATGAGTTTGATAAGTTAAGAAATGTTTAGAATGGTTCAGTGTTGTCCTAGTGAAAGAAACAAGCATTAAGGTGTTCAAAGATGTAAAAAGGGCCTAGGCAATGTTCTAGAGGATTTTATAAAGCAAATGAATGTTTTGGGATACACCAAAGTCATTTAGACTTGTGTTGAGATTTATGCAAACTTTGGTGAACAAGGAGGAAGGGTAAACTTGAAAAAGGATTACAAGAATGACATAAGGAGTTAGTTATGGGAATAGATGCTTGAGAGATGATGTTGTAGTGGTGAGGAAACATTATTGGCATAGTGGTTATCATAGGTATGGAACACCACTTAGAAACCTAAGGAGAATATCATAAGTGTTAGGAATTTCGGTACGAAGTGAGTAAGTGTTTAAGGATATAGAAAATGAGTTTTATTGATGTTGTATGAGGGTGTGAGTGTACCAAATGATGTTAGGAAACATTATGAGGCTTTAGGAGAAGTTTGGTGAAATTGGTTAAGTGTTTAAAGGCTTAGAAAAAGAGTGTTTTGCCTTGTCCGAACATCCGTCCGGACATGGACGTGCGGACAGGCCTGTTGCGTAGAAACTTTCAGAGTCTCGACTTGTGTCCGACCTTGGGAAGTCCGGACACAAGTTCGGACTACCTGCTTCTTCTTTCAATTTCATCTCGACCCTTGTCTCCGAACTTCCGAAGTCCGGACACAAGTTCGGACAGGCGTCTGTATTCAGTTTTGAGTCACGACTTGTGTCCGAACTTGGGAAGTCCGGACACAAGTTCGGACAGGCCACTGTATGGACCAAAAACTTTGTTTTAAGGTAGAAAACAATGTCTAAAATGGTGATTAGTTAGTAATGATGATATGAGGTTAATTAAGACATGTTAGGAGTGTTATAATGGCAATTAAATGGTGAAGAGTTATAACAAGTGTGAAAAAATAAACTAGATATGTGAAGTAACAAGTTATCAGTGGACTAGTGCGTTAATTAACCGACGTTACTAATGTGTTTAGGATTCTCTCAAGGTGGAAACAATCAAAGCAAGGACCAAGGTATGGTTTTCTTGCAGTCTGTTGCCTACCGGTTTTACACCGACTTGTGTGTTGTATGTTTTTCTGTGTTTTTATGACGTTATAAGACTTAATCATGTAATGAGTTTACAGTTGTTCATATTATTGTGATGTTGTGATTGACTCATTTCCCTTGTGTGTGTCTAACATGACCTACCACTTGTTGTGAATTGTTTGATAAGTTCCACTGTTGAACTTCTAACAAGTGCTAACTGGGAAGTGAGGAATCCGGTTGTCCGGTCATGCATGTAAGTTAAGAGTAGATATCTGAATCAGATTCGACTCTTATGTTGTTAAGATTGTTCTCCTAAATTTGGCGTTCGATCTCCCGCTAGCTTCCTCCAAAGCTTACCTATTCTGACTTATGATCGGTTTAGTGGGAACATGTGTTTGTGTGTGGTGTGTTCGGTCACTAGATCCGAACCATCTGTGACTTAAGTTACTCGTTCAAATAAAAGAACGGTAATGAGTGTGTAACGAGCTTAACATGAGGGTGAACCATTTCTAGGCTCTTATGATGTTTAACCTTCTTGGTTTGTTTTGTGGAAAGAAGATCCACTGTGTATGTGATGTTGTGCTATGCACTATTGATGCTATGCCACATATTATGTTATGTTATGTTATGTATAAAATGAATGCCATGTTATCATGACAATTAGTTGCGCGTATCCCGGTAGCCGATGGGCTGCGCGTTAATCATACCAGCCAAGGGTTGCTGACCCCCTCAGGGGCTCCATATTTTTACTGCAGGATGAGGATCGAGGAAGCAGAGTGGTTGTAGGATCTAGGCTGCAGTTGTACTTTGGTTTATTTTGGATGTTGAGCCCGGGATGCGCCTGTGCTCCTGTGGCATTATATTTTGATCCCGTTGAAACTACTATGACGGTATATTGACAGTCTACGGTGAAGGAATGTATTTAAATACTCGGTATTGTATATGATGTATTTATGGTTTTAGTTCTATGCTCGGGAGTCTGATCATCAGACCGGTACTCTTGTATTTATTCTGCCTTGTTAACCACGTGGGTGGTTGACGGCGTTGTAGCACCGAAGCGTTTAGTTAATGTTTAGTTGTTTATTTCCCCGCTGCGATTTCAATTAGTTGTGAAGTCCGTTGTAAGGGTGTTACAAAAAGTGGTATCAGAGCGAAGTATCGCTCTGATGACTAGAATACCGAGCTTAGGAGTATACCGAGTTAGGAAACCTAACTACAGTTACCTAAGTGATCAGTTATGGAAAGGTTAACCACTAACCAAGTGTGGAGATACCTTGTTGTCGGGAAAACATTATAACCGTTGGAACTGATAAGTGTGTAAGCATAATGCTAATGATGTTCGTATGAATTCAGATGTCAGGTAGACCGAGAGGTAGAGGCCGTGGACATGGTACTGGCGATACGGATGACCAGGGCGAAAATACTACGGCTCAAGTTATGGCCGAAGCTGTAGCGGCCGCCGTAGCCCAAATGGTTCCACAACTTGTAGCTGCAATTCAGCAAGGGCAACAGCTCGAAGTTCAACCACCACCGCCACCGCCACGAGAGACCAACTGGGTCAAGGCATTGGCAGACTTGAGACCCCCGTCGTTTCATGGGGAGACCGACCCACGTAAGCTGGAGGCGTACATCTCCGAGTTGGAGACCGCCTACGAGACCTTGGATGTGCCTGCTGGGCCCAAGGTCCGTCTTGCCGCTTTCTACCTGAAGGGTTCGGCACAGAGTTGGTGGAAACTTGTGAGAGAGGACCGGATGGCGGATCCTCAGTTTGGTTGGAGGGAGTACACGGCACTACTGCGAGCCAAATACTACACTGTGCATGTTCAAGAGGCCAAGCGCCTAGAGCTGGATAGTCTGAGGCAGGGGGACAAGATGTCAGTTGATGAGTACTACATTACATTCACCGGTCTTATCCACCTGTTACCGGACCTGGGATACTCGAACCGGGTGCTGGTAAACCGTTTCTACAGCGGTCTCAGCCACCGTCTTCGCTATGGGATGGGGCCAGCTGAGTATACTACCTTGCAGGTAATTTAAATGAAGTGTGATATGAATAAGTGTAATCCATAAGTGAGTATTAATGTGAGTTTGTGAGTATGTTTTCGGGGCATGACTGACATCCTAAATTCAGGAGTGCTATCATGCCGCTGCTAAGGTTGAGATTACCGTCCGTCTGAGGGACGAGGAGAATGTCCACAAGCGCAAGGCCACGAGCGAGGGCCAGAGTCCGCAGGGTATGGGGGAGGAAAGAAGAAGAAAACCTTATCCCCAGCCCCAGAAGAGTCAGCACCAGGGTGACAAGGGCCAAGCCCAGACCACCACAGCTGAGGAGCCACTGAAGCTCACATATGCTTATGCGGCGAAACCCCTACGCTCTTACCCACCAAAGGGTAATTATTTAATCATGTGTGACAAGTTGAAGTGTATGATGTTAAGTTGTGAAATAAGTATTAATTGTGTATTGTGATAGCAGCTAGCACGGGTTCTGGACCGGAGCGCCACTACTACTGTAAGTGGTGTAACGGAGACCACCCCGGCAAGGACTGCAAAGGAAACGGCGTACAGTGTCGTTACTGCGAGAAGTGGGGTCACCGTGACTACGAGTGTTACCGGAACCCCAACAGTAGAGTCAACAAGCCCAAGGGGCAGTGGAAGGGTAAGGCCACAATGACTATTGATGGCCCGAAGACGGCTAACCAGCCACCCACAGATCAGAGGCACACTGATTCCCAGAAGGGGAAGGTCGGGGTCCGGCAAGGCCGCCCTGAATGTGGTGGACCTCTGAGGGCCAGGGCCCTCTTCTAGACCAGTACCCCAAGCCTAACTGTTGAATGTAATGTGATTGCATACCGCATTTCATGCATATGTGTATTAGTGAGTCCAAGTGTATTATCATGTGAGTAAAGAGTTAAAGTATAGTGTGAAACTCACCTAATTAGATAATTCTAAACTTAAAGGAACCTTCAATATATGTTATCCAATCCCACCCACACCAAACCCTGAAGAAACCACCATCAACATCACCGACTTTCCAATGGAGCAATGTCAGGTTATCCAGCCAGGTATGATACTCTTAAATGGATACCTGACACCGGAAGCACAAGTCCATATCATCAGAAGATGCAACGAACTTGGAGCAACACCTGGAGGTTTCTACACACCTGAATACCCGAGCGGATCAAGAATGAAATTGAAGATGATGTGCTGGGTAAGGACTGGAATCCTTACACCAAGACATATCAAGAAGTGCGAGCTGAAGACGGAGCAATTGTACCGATGATACCTGAGCAGTTCCTAGTGGTCGTTAACCACGCCGTGGGAATTGCTCAACAAGTTAAAAAGGATTCAATTCCAAATGTTAAAGCAGATTTGTGTATTGTGAACTTCTACCAGAAAGGTGGACGATTAGGTTTACACCAAGATAAGGACGAGTCACCTGAGTCTCTAATAAGGGAGTACCCGTGGTGTCTTGGTCCATTGGTGATACCGCAGTATTTATATATGGCGAGCAGAAGCGTGCTGATCTCGCAAAGAAGTTGGTACTGAAGTCAGGAGATGTGTTAATCATGGGTGGGCAGTCAAGGATGCTATATCATGGCATATGAAAGATCAAACTGAATACCGCACCATCGGCAGTGATCAATGCCACACACATGAAACCCGGACGTTTGAATTTGCCCTTCAGACAGTTTTAAAGCCTTGTATAATTATGTAATGTGTTAAGCCAGTGTATGTTAAGGATGCTATGTATGTGTTAGTTATGTTAACAGTGTAAACCAACGTATGATGTAAAAAGAGTGTGTTAATGAATAAAGTGAAGTTGTTGAAGTATATCAACCGTGTTGTTACCCAATACTTATTAGTTTGCCAATGAATTAGGCTGTGCACTCGGAACGGGAGGTACACTGAGTGTCTGCAATGAGGTAGAAGCCGGCAAGAGCGGCACAATCCTCATCGGTACCTTTCCAGTCAATGGCGTGGACGCTTCGATCTTGTTCGACTCCAGAGCCTCGCACACATTTATTTCGCTATCTTTTGCGAAGAGGCTGGGGTTAGACGGTGATGAGATGCTAGACTTCCTAGTCACTCTCCCGTCGAAAGAGCGGATCAGGTGTACCCGCTACCACCGAGGTGCTGTTGTATGAATCAAAGGTGAAGAGTTTCCGATCGACTTGATAGATTTCGACGGACTTGGTTTTGATGTGATTGTCGGGATGAACTGTTGGAGCGGTACAAGGGCAAATCCTATGTGCCGAGCATCGTCTGCTTCTTCGGAGTCCATCTGGGGTTACAATATCTTACCGCCAGAGGCCCAGGGAGCCTTCGACTCAGATCATCACCTTCATGGCTATGTGTCGTGAACTACGACGAGGGAGTGATGTATACCTCTGCTATGTCTAGGACATAGAGAGATCTAGAGTTTAGCCCAGATGTGCCGGTAGTGTCGGAGTTTCCTGATGTATTTCCTAAGGAACTGTTGGGCATGCCACCAGCACGGGAAGTGGAGTTTGAGATTGATTTGGTTCCGGGTACCGGACCAATTGCGAAGGCGCCCTACCGTATGGCTCCAGCAGAGATGACAGAGCTCAAGGAGCAGCTGAGAGACCTACTCGACAAGGGATTTATCCGCCCTAGCGTTTCACCATGGGGAGCGCCGGTCCTCTTCGTGAAGAAGAAGGACGGTAGTCTCCGCCTGTGTATTGACTATCGAGAACTAAATGCAGTTACGGTGAAGAACTGTTACCCTTTACCACGCATCGACGACTTATTTGATCAGTTGAGGGGAGCATCAGTATTCTCCAAGATAGATCTACGATCCGGATACCATCAGATAGCCATCCGTGACAGTGATATTGAGAAGACAGCATTAAGAACTAGGTATGGACATTATGAGTTTACGGTTGTGCCGTTTGGGTTATCCAATGCACCAGCGAAGTTCATGGATTTAATGAACCGCTTGTTCCAAGATCAGTTGGACAAGTCTGTGGTAGTCTTCATCGACGACATTCTTATGTACTCGAAATCGAAAGGTGAGCACGAAAGCCACCTGAGAAATGTGTTACAAACATTGAGGAGGAATCAATTGTATGCTAAATTTTCAAAATGTGAGTTTTGGTTGAACCAAGTATCCTTTCTTGGTCATGTGATTTCAGAGGCCGGGATCGCTGTTGATCCGGAAAAGATTGATGTAGTGCGCACCTGGCCTAGGCCGAAGACAGTTACCGATATCAGGAGCTTCCTCGGTTTGGCAGGTTATTATTGGAGGTTCGTGAAGGACTTCTCCAGCGTCTCGAAGCCGATGACTTCCTTGATGAAAAAGGATGCACCGTTCGAGTGGACAGTCGACTGTGAGAGTTCTTTCCAGAGTCTCAAGGATGCTCGGACATCTGCACCAATCCTAACTATACCAGACGGTCCAGATGGTTTTGAGGTCTATTGCGACGCATCAGGCAGAGGTATGGGTTGTGTATTGATGCAACACGGGAAGGTCGTAGCATACGCCTCCCGACAGCTGAAGAATCAGAAGAGACTACCCTACCCACGACTTAGAATTGGGTGCCATTGTCTTCGCATTGAAGATATGGCGACATTATTTGTATGGGGTAAGTGTGACAATTTATTCTGACCATAAAAGTTTGAAATACTTGTTCACTCAGAAAGAGTTGAACATGAGACAAAGAAGGTGGGTTGAATTTTTAAATGACTACAACATTAATCTGCAATATAAAGAGGGTAAGGCAAATGAGGTAGCTGACGCATTGAGTCGCCGAGCACACTCTCTCCATTCGCTAGTCTCTCATACTGGCTTGGTTGAAGAGGTGCGGAGTGCTCAGATGACGATCAGTATATGATGAGATTAGACAGAAGCTTGTTGATGGCACATTCGAGGTCAGAAGTATGACTTCAGACTCCACGATGATGACCTGATTAGGCTTAATGGCCGATTGTGTATACCGAGAAGTAGCGCTGGGTTGAAGGAGCGCATATTGAGTGAATCCCATTGTTCTACTACTACTTCGATTCACCCCGGAGCTTCAAAAATGTATAAGGGTATGAAAAGATATTTTTGGTGGCTGGAATGAAAAAGGATGTGAATGACTATGTGTTAGTGTCTCACTTGCCAGAAGGTCAAGTTTGAGCACCGACGGCCTGGTGGTATGTACAGCCAATGCCAGTGCCTGAGTGGAAGTTCCATGATATTTCCATGGACTTCGTATAGGACTTCCACCTACAAGGGGAGGTCTGAATATGATTAGGGTTGTTGTTGACCGACTGACCAAGGTGGCCCGATTCATACCGATGAAGGACACCTGGAAGTGGCAAAACTAGCAGAACTCTTTGACAGAGAATTATAAGACATCATTGGGTGCCGAAACGATTGTATCTGACAGAGATACCAGATTCTTATCGAGGTATTGGAAGTCCACACGGGAAGCACTTGGTACCGAGCTAAAGCTAAGTACACACAGACAAGCACGTTCCACCCGCAGACAATGGTCAGAGTGAGCGTACCATCCAGACACTTGAGGATATGTTTACGTGCATGTGCACTTGACTTTCAGACCAGCTAGATTGATAAGTTACATCTGATCGAGTTTAGTTACAACAACAGTTACCATGCATCGATCAAGATATCTCCCTTCCAGCTTGTACGTAGACCATGCCGCACCGTTATGCTGGGTAGTGAGTGAGACGGTCATTATAGGACCAGAGTATCTTGAACAGTTCAGGCAGAAGTTCGCCAGATCCGGGCTAACATGAAAGCAGCTCAAGATAGACAGAAGTCGTACGCAGATGTACGCAGACGTGACCTGGAGTTCGTCGTGGGCGATCAGTATTTCTCAGGGTATCCCCCATGAAGGGAGTATTTCGTTTTGGCCAGAAAGGCAGTTGAGCCCAAAATATGTGGGGCCTTATGTTGTGACGGAGCGGATCGGCCCGGTAGCTTACAGACTTGATCTAGGCCGAGCTTGGCAAGGTACATGATGTATTTCATGTGTCCCCAGTTGAAGAAGTATATGTCTCATCCGTCTCATGTGCTTCAGCCTGAAAGGCTAACCTTAAGCCGACCATGCGAATCATGGAGACTCCTCTACGGATTCTGGTATACTAAGACTCTAGACACTCGCCATAAGTCTGTGAGACTGGTGAAAGTTCTTTGGTCCAACAGGACGTTGAGGAGGCCACTTGGGAGCTGGAAGACAAGATGAAGGCGAAGTACCCGTCATTGTTTACTTCTTAGTGTTTATGTGTATAGGGTACGGGGCGTACCCCTTTTTAAGGGGGGTAGAGCCGTTTTGGTTATGTGTACGACGTGTATTTAATACATCGTCTATTTTATGTTGTCATGTTACAGACCGTTGTTGTCTGAATGATGTTAATGATGTTGTATATGTTTATGGACCTTTGTCCAATGTTATGTATCCGATGTTATGTTGTATGGACTTTGTGTCCAATGTTTGTAAGTGTTTGATTAATATTATTATGGAAGTATGTTTATATGTATTCCCGTGTTCTAATATTTAGGATATGTGGAAGTATGACTTTGGGGACAAAGTTCTTTTATGGGGGGTAGATTAAAATACCCAAACCTTATATGTTGTTTAAACATTTAATATGGTATATTAAGACTAACAAAGTCTTAGAAGCATTATAAGCAAATTAAACCATAGGAAACACAAAATGTGCTTTAAGGTCAATAAAGAGCTAAAATGTGCTCTAAGCTTGGGATAAGCTTGGTTAAGACCTAATGAACTTACCAAGACCTTATTATACACTAATGAACATATTAAACCATTACCAAGAAACCAAGCTTGAAAACAAGTTAAAACACAAAATGTGCTTTAAGGAGTCTTAAAGGACATTTTTGAAAAATTGTCGTGTAAATGAGTTTTGAATGGCTAAATGTCCATAATTACTCTTTAATTAACATGTGTACTATATTGTATCACATTTTGAAGTCTATATCATGGGAAATCAAAATTTCACTTCTATGTGCTTGTTTTATGAATAGTAACTTTTATAAGCTAGTTTGTAACATATGTTGTTATAAGTAATTAAATGAGTCATCAAAGACTAAAACCCTTGTTATAATACTATGGCGCGGGCCGGTTTTCTTAAGTGGTGGTGACTCACCACTCTCTTGTTAACATGTTAGTAAATAAAGATGACTAATGGTTACTATTTACTTTAAAGGCATAAGATCTTCAAAAGCAAAACTTCTCCATTCTCTTCTTTCCTCCTCATTTCACACGGTTCCATGCTCTCTTCAACCTCTCTTCTTCATTCTCTTCTACGTTTGCAATAGTACACACCACCATCTGCATCTTTGACCTCTTGTAAAGTCTAGCTCACTTAACAAAATCAAAACAAACACCACCATTCTCTTCCTCTCATCAGCTCTTCATTCCTATCTTCTCAAAACTTCAAGAGCCCCATTTCGGTGCCATGGAGTTCCACCATTGAAGGAGCTTGAGCTTACATTTCTACATATTATTACTCTCCTTTGCTTCTAGGTAAGGAATCTCAAAGAAAATCATGTTTCCTCCATGTTTTTACCTTGACCGAAAATCCCATTAATGGTGCTCTTTGTGTGACTTTGTTCTAGCTTCATTCCAACCTTTCAAGGACTAGGTGGAGTCCCTCTCTTGATATATATTCAAACTCTCTTCAAGTTCTAAGGTAAATAACTTCTTATGCTTTGAACAATGTACAATCTAGGGTTTACAATGAGATGAAGCTTAAAGCTTGATACTCATTTGTTGTTGTATATTTTAGAAGTTGACAAACAATCTAAAGCCTTGCTTTTAACAAGGAAACAGAAAGAAGTTTGGGAGAAAAGAGGTAAATGCTAACCTAATGTGGTTTAAAGTCTTAGGAGAAATGAGCTTGTATTGCTTATGAAAATATCTAAGAGCCAATGGAAATGACTTAGAAGAGTGCTCTTAAGGGCTTAGAAAAAGCATATGGTTGTTGAGTGTATTTGCAGGTCAAAGGCAAATATATTGTGGAAATTCAGTGTTTTATGATTTATGCATCTTAAGGGCCTAAAGCCATGTTATTTAAGGGCCTATGCCATGCAATTTAAATTATGCACTATATTGTGAGGTAGTGCTATATGTGTGAAGTTTGTGTATAGAAAGTGTTTGATGGATTTTTAGTGTTCTTGGTTGTTTGATGGTGAAAACAATGTGTTTTGGCTTAGTAATGTTCTAAGAGAACCTATGTCAAAATTTAGGTAACAAACAAGAAGTTCTAAGGGTTTAAAATGAGTTTGATAAGTTAAGAAATGTTTAGAATGGTTAAGTGTTGTCCTAGTGAAAGAAACAAGCATTAAGGTGTTCAAAGATGTAAAAAGGGCCTAGGAAATGTTCTAGAGGATTTTATAATGCAAATGAATGTTTTGGGATACACCAAAGTCATTTAGACTTGTGTTGAGGTTTATGCAAACTTTGGTGAACAAGGAGGAAGGGTAAACTTGAAAAAGGATTTCAAGAATGACATAAGGAGTTAGTTATGGGAATAGATGCTTGAGAGATGATGTTGTAGTGGTGAGGAAACATTATTGGCATAGTGGTTATCATAGGTATGGAACACCACTTAGAAACCTAAGGAGAATATCATAAGTGTTAGGAATTTCGGTACGAAGTGAGTAAGTGTTTAAGGAAATAGAAAATAGTTTTATTGATGTTGTATGAGGGTGTGAGTGTACCAAATGATGTTAGGAAACATTATGAGGCTTTAGGAGAAGTTTGGTGAAATTGGTTAAGTGTTTAAAGGCTTAGAAAAAGAGTGTTTTGCCTTGTCCGAACATCCGTCCGGACATGGACGTTCGGACAGGCCTGTTGCGTAGAAACTTTCAGAGTCTCGACTTGTGTCCGACCTTGGGAAGTCCGGACACAAGTTCGGACGTACCTGCTTCTTCTTTCAATTTCATCTCGACCCTTGTCCGAACTTTCGAAGTCCGGACACAAGTTCGGACAGGCGTCTATATTCAGTTTTGAGTCACGACTTGTGTCCGGACTTCCCAGGCCACTGTATGGACCAAAAACTTTGTTTTAAGGTAGAAAACAATGTCTAAAAATGGTGATTAGTTAGTAATGATGATATTAGGTTAATTAAGACATGTTAGGAGTGTTATAATGGCAATTAAAATGGTGAAGAGTTATAACAAGTGTGAAAATAAAATAAACTAGATATGTGAAGTAACAAGTTATCAGTGGACTAGTGCGTTAATTAACCGACGTTACTAATGTGTTTAGGATTCTCTCAAGGTGGAAACAAATCAAAGCAAGGACCAAGGTATGGTTTTCTTGCAGTCTGTTGCCTACCGGTTTACACCGGCTTGTGTGTTGTATGTTTTTCTGTGTGTTTATGATGTTATAAGACTTAATCATGTAATGAGTTTACAGTTGTTCATATTATTGTGATGTTGTGATGTGACTCATTTCCCTTGTGTGTGTCTAACATGACCTACCACTTGTTGTGAATTGTTTGATAAGTTCCACTGTTCAACTTCTAACAAGTTCTAACTGGGAAGTGAGGAATCCGGTTGTCCGGTCATGCATGTAAGTTAAGAGTAGATATCTGAATCAGATTCGACTCTTATGTTGTTAAGATTGTTCTCCTAAATTTGGCGTTCGATCTCCCGCTAGCTTCCTCCAAAGCTTACCTATTCTGACTTATGATCGGTTTAGTGGGAACATGTGTTTGTGTGGTGTGTTCGGGTCACTATATCCGAACCATCTGTGACTTAAGTTACTCGTTCAAATAAAAGAACGGTAATGAGTGTGTGTAACGAGCTTAACATGAGGGCGAACCATTCTCTAGGCTCTTATGATGTTTAACCTTCTTGGTTTGTTATTGTGGAAAGAAGATCCACTGTGTATGTGATGTTGTGCTATGCACTATTGATGCTATGCCACATATTATGTTATGTTATGTTATGTATAAAATGAATGCCATGTTATCATGACAATTAGTTGCGCGTATCCCGGTAGCCGATGGGCTGCGCGTTAACCATACCAGCCAAGGGTTGCTGACCCCCTCGGGGGCTCCATATTTTTACTGCAGGATGAGGATCGAGGAAGCAGAGTGGTTGTAGGATCTAGGCTGCAGTTGTACTTTGGTTTATTTTGGATGTTGAGCCCGGGATGCGCCTGTGCTCCCGTGGCATTATATTTTGATCCCGTTGAAACTACTATGGCGGTATATTGACAGTCTACGGTGAAGGAATGTATTTAAATACTCGGTATTGTATATGATGTATTTATGGTTTTAGTTCTATGCTCGGGAGTCTGATCATCAGACCGGTACTCTTGTATTTATTCTCCCTTGTTAACCACGTGGGTGGTTGACGGCGTTGTAGCACCGAAGCGTTTAGTTAATGTTTAGTTGTTTATTTCCGCCGTGATTTCAATTAGTTGTGAAGTCCGTTGTAGGGGTGTTACAATTTCGGCGGTTCTTTAGTAGGAACCGCCGAAACAGACAGTCTTTTTTTTTGTTTTTTCCTTTCCAGCTTATTAATGCACCCAAATACACCATAAAATTAAGCAAACCTGTAAATACATTGTATAATGCTTCCACCACAGTGGGGCGCCTCAGTAGCATACTATAAACCCATAAAACGGCCATAATCATCGGCACACATCAATAAATGCAAGAAAGCAAGAAAATTCATAACAAAAATAAGGATTAGTTGTACACTTCACCACACTCTCCACACCACACTCCATTACAATATACAATTCATACGTTTCAATCTAATGAAATACATAATAACACAAGTAACGTTCAACGCAAACTAACTTTAGAGGAATCAACTAAGTACGTCGATGGAGATAAATTCTGCCCAATCCTCGAGGATTTCAGATATGTGCCTATCTTCATAATTTCCAATGCCCATGATTTCTTCGAAAGCCTTGAACAACAAAAATGAATAGTTAATGAGACACTACACAAAGAATGACAAAGAATAAAAATACATATAAACCAAGACTTTCAAAGATAGTTTTATACATGTCCAATGATTTTTCTGGCAAAAACTTGGATGATGCTACTAAGTCATGCATAAACCTCATAACATAGTAACCACATTCTGATCCACCAGGCTGTACTGGACACTATACATTCACACATTACGTTATCAGTCATACTTGCAGGTCTACTATTAACATGTTAACTATTTGCACAAAATAAGTAAAACTACCTTCACTGCAGTCCAAGGGATGTTCTTCGGTGTCTTTTGCAATGCACGCATTGCAGCTTTGAAGCCACTATACAAAATAAATAGTTTGAATGTAATACACAAATTAATCAAATTTAACGAAACAATTTATTAAGTTATGACAATTGTTGTATAATTTAAATAGCTCACCTCATTAGAGCCGCTGATATCGCTGGCTTCTTGGCACTCGTACCAAGTGAGTCGAACTATAAGACTCTCGGGTATTTCATGACCAAAACAACAACGACCAATGACGACTGCTCACGTGATGAATAAAATTGAAATCATAACACGAATAACATAACTTATAAATAAAACGTAATAAGATATGGAAGTATGACTTACCCTTGATAATATGGCAGCATAATGTATGACTTGTCTGCACATTCAAATATTGTGTTTGTCACGTACCGCAAAAGACTTTCAGGATCCAATGACATAGTCACTTCACTGCAAGTATCAGGGCATAAGAATCCGAAGCTGTTAGTCTGATGATCTCGTATCGCCTTGGAATGCACATGCCTGCACCATAAAGACAACAACATCAGTGAACGGTGTTAAAGTACAAAAACTAATTCAAGTATTTCATTAATATAGGAAAAGGTATGAGATCGCTCACATGCTAGCTGACTTCAGAATCGATACATTTAACCAGTCTCTCTTGAATACATCAACGAAGTCGGACATATATATATCGAACGTATGAGTCCGTCCTTCGGGTTCGTGATGGTGAAAAAGACCCTGGCTATCCTCCACTTGGATCCTATCACTCTAAGGTGACGTCATCAACAAGGCCGAGTGCAGAAGTCTCATGTTCTATGACAACCCCTCCAATATGTTCTTGTTTACTAAAGCAGGTCTCATCATGAAATTGGAGGATGCCCCCGTGAGAGCTGGTGTGGCAACACTTTTTCCTTTTCCTTTAGAAGTTTTTTTCGACTTGACATTTTCCTAATTTGTTGATTAATTAAGTTTAAGTGACTCGCTCTAAACCATATACTAATTGAAATATCGGATAATTATAATTTTAGAGTAAGCGTTAATTGTGTTTACCTGGCCCAAGATTTTGACCCATGTACCCGGCCATTGGATTGTAGCTGTTTGAACAGAGCGAAGTATGTTTCTCTGTCCCAGAGGTACCGGTATAGCAACATCAGCATATTCTGTCACATAATCATCTACAAGCACCCGGACATACCCCTGCCATAGTGCTTCACCGCCGACGGTGTCTGTACGAGATGAGGGAAACAATTTACCCCACACCACCATAATATCCTCACCTCCCATCGGCATGAACAGCGTGCATAAAACAGGTTCCTGAACATTAAGTAAAGAAGGGTTAAACGAACACAATCGAAGTAAATAGATGATAATAAATAATTTATTTTCTAAGTTAATGTGACTAAACCTTAATAGATCCATATGGATATGGATCTATCGACTGCACACTACTCTGCCATACTGGTGTGCCCTCCTCCCTATCTGAAATACCCCAAACTTAGAGATGGTGTCTAAATGATAAACTAAGTTATAAGGAGGCTAAATAATGCCTTAGAAACATTAAGAAACATTTCTAATCAAAGAAAATATAAGGAAACACCAAAAGAGCAGTTTAAGCAAAAACGTGCTCTAAGCTTGGAGAGACTTGGGTGGGTACCCAAATATTGTTCTAAGACCTTAGTAAGATCCTAATGGTCATTTTAAAACAATTACCAAAGAAAACTAAGCTTGAAAACAAGTTAAAACACAAAATGTGCTTTAAGGAGTCTTAAAGCACATTTTTGAAAAATTGTCTTGTAAATGAGTTTTGAATGGCTAAATGTCCATCATTACTCTTTAATTAACATGTGTACTATATAGTATCACATTTGGAAGTCTATATCAATGGGAAATCAAAAATTTCACAACAATGTGCCTTGTTTTGTGAATAGTAACTAAATTAAGCTAGTTTATAACATAAGTCAATATAAGTGAGATATTTGGTCAACAAAGACTTAAGTACCCCTTGTTACTAATGGGGGCCGGTTTCTTATAAGGTGAGTCACCACCTTTATGACTCATTAAGCAAATAAAGACTTATAAAGCAAAAGTACTATTCACCTTTTTACATAAATATCACACTTTACTTACCTCTCTCCTCATCTCTTCATTATCCATCCTCTCCACCGGTTTTCTTTGCTCTCTTTCTTCTCTCTCACGTAAAACTCAACCTCCATGCTAGCTCCATCTAGCTTTGCACACATCTTGCTCATTTTAGCTCCAAAACCAAAACAAATTACATATTCTCCTTAGTTAGCTCAAGCTCTTCCTTTCTATCTTTCCAAAACTTCAAGAGCTCCATTTTGGTGCCAAGGCAAACCGCCATTAGAGGAGGAAACTCAAGTTTGGAGGGTTCATTGGCTTCTCCATTCTCTTAAGGTAAATAATATGTAAGAAAATCTAGGTTTCCATCACTTTTCTTCCTTGTCCGAAAATTTGCACTCATGGGACTCCATGTTTATGCCTTGTTCTAGCTTGTTTTCTACTCTTCAAAGGATTGAGGAGGTCCTTCTTGCTTCATACCCAAGCTTGTCTTGAGAAACCAAGGTAAAACAATCACCTTAATACCTTAAAACACATTTTTAACCTAGGGTTTGTTCCTTAGGGTTAATGTATTATCTAGTACTCATTGGAGTCATTGGATATTGGTTAGAACGTTGGCAAGGAGATATATATTGGTGACCGAGATTGAGCAAGGAAAAACCTAAGGAAGAAAGCTTTTAAAGCTTGTAAAAGAACAAGGTAAATTACTTACCTTAAGGTGTTTTATTGTTTAAGGGAATGGTATTTAGATATGTGATGGGTTTAGTGTAGAGTTTACATTAGAAAATGGTTATATAAAACCTAGGAGAAACAATGACTATACTTCTGAACTTGTGACTAAAGAGCAAATGAGAAGAAGAGATAGTTAAAACAATGTTGAGATGAATTATAAGAAGCATTTTACTTCAATGGGAGCCTTGTTGTGTGTATTCGCAGGTTAAAGGCAATTATATGTGGAAATTCAGTGGTTAAGATTATTGTCATTTAAGGGCCTAAGTGCCAAGAATTTTAAGTTTAAGCACTATATGATGATGTGGTGTAGTTTTGGTGTAAATTGTGTGTTAAGGTGTTGTGATGAGGATTTGGGTGATGTTGGTTGTTTGATGGAGAAAAACCAAGTGTTAGGATGTGCTATGTACTAGAGAACCCATGACAAAAATTTAAAGGAGTACTTTAGTGTTTAAGATGTTCTAAGAGGGATTTAATGACTAAGGAAGTACTAGGAAGTTTTAGAGGTTGTCTTGATGAAAAAGGGGTGAGATAAAGTGTTTTAATGAGTTAAAATGACTTAGGCAAATGTTGATAGACAACTAGGAAGGGAATGATGTGTAGATAGATGGAAGCATAAGTTTGTGAAGAAACTATGAGTAGTTGTGTAAAGGAGTTTTAGATGGTGAAAGATGCTTGGGAGATGATGTTATAGTGGTGAGGAAGCATTTGGCATAGTGGTTATACTAGGTATGAACCACCACCTAGAAACCTAGTGAAAAACATTTCAAGTGTTGGCATTATTACAAGGAAAAATGCATAAAGATTTAAGGGAATGTTGGTGAGTGATTTAAAGTGTTTAGTGGTTGGCTTAAGGTGTATTTGAGGTGCCCAAATGAGGTTAAAACATATTAGGATATATGAGGAGAAGTTTGGAGGTGAAAGAGAATTTAGAAACAAGGTTCTGTCGCCGACCGACCTTAGGGACCGGACCTGCAAGGTCGGTCGGGCTCAGTTTATACTGCCGGAGAACGTTTCTGGAACCGACCGAACTTGGGGACCAGACTTACAAGTTCGGTCTGGCTTGTATTTTGTGAAGGAGATAAGCCTCTGGAATCGACCGAACATGGGACCGGACTTGGCAAGTTCGGTCGAGCTTAAATTTCCCACGGGGGAAACTCTCGGGAATGGACCGACCTTGGGACCGGACTTGCAAGGTCGGTCGGGGTAGAATTTTCAAGCGGTAGGTAATATGTTCTGGAACAGACCGACCTTGGGTAAGGTCGGTCGGAAGTTCGGTCGAGCCTAAAAATAAAAAAAAAGGGGAAATTTGAATTCTAAGGATGGTAATAGGTAATAAGGTATACCCTTGGTAGGGTGGTAATGATTAGGACCCTAAGAACTTAAGGGATTAAGTTAAGTTAAGTATAAATTTTAATGTTAAAGATAAGTTTGTAAGTTAAGTGGCAAGACTTAAGAAGGTATTCAAAGGGGATCTTTAGGAATTAAGTGAGATAAGTAAGGTGCAAATAACTAATGGTCTAAAAATGAACCAATGTTTTAGGTTAGTGAATTGGGACCCCGGAGGAGGTTAAACAAACGACGATCGACGGTGAACGATACAGTCTTTCTTGTAACCTGCTTGCTAACGAGGTGTCCCTCGGCTTGTGTGCTATCTGTTTATTTGCTACGACTAAGACAAGATAAAGCATGCAACCGGTTATACTTAGTCTCGTCATGATTGTGTTTATTTTACACTAACCCACGAGACTTGAGAACGCTGCTAACTAAGTTTAAGTACTCATTGAGTTAAAGATAAGAAATAAGTATTGCCGATTGTTGGTTTTTACCCGTTAAGGTTAACTAACCCATGATAAATAAGGCTTTCACTAACCATAACTTGGGGTGGGGGTGAGGAATCCGGAATGGTACCGGCACATGTGTATTGGGGGAGGTCGGTATCTGAATCAGATCCGACTTCCAAATAAGACTTGTCATTAGACTCGTCGCCTAGGGTCAACAAACCGACCCGACCACCCGGGCTACTGTTTGAGGTGGGAGGCACATTAAGGATGGCGTGGGGGGATCAAGCCTACATCCCCAACAGATTAAGAAAGGTAACTTATCGTCGGATAGTGCACTGCTACCGGCTAGGGTTAACCAAGCCCTACAAAGATAAGCGACCAATTAAGGGCTAACCAATCTAATAGTGGAGCGGTTGGCAATTGTAAGGTTAAGGAGATTGTGGATCTAAGGAGTTAAGAACTGACTCACTTATTAAGGGAACGCCTGAGTCGTTCATTTGCTAATGAGCTATTTATGTTCATTGTGGTTGTTGGTTTGTTGTGCTTCATATTATGCCTATTATGCTTATGATGTTTATCATGCTAATCAACTTCCATGCTATCGACAATTAGTCGTCGTAGCCCCGTTAGCTTGGGGGCCATGGGAGGGTCGTACCAGCATTCGTGCTGACCCCCTTTGGGGGCTGTTTTACACTTGCAGGTAACCGGCCGATGAAGTCACACCAGAGAGTAGGAGCGGGTAGCTCTAGGTGGGACTTTATTTTGAGTACGGGTAGCGCCTGTGCACCCGTCAGTTAGTAGTTGAACCTGAGCTTGTGAAATATGTTGTTTTGGAGAATATTTTAAACTCAGTTGGTGTATACATTGTGGATATGTAATTGTAAATATTTAAGTAATGGTATTTCTTGTTGGTTAGACCGTAGCAAGGTCCTGGTGATAGTTATTTCCGCTGCGACGTTTAGATATTATTTGTTAGGAAGCGATGAACACGACTGGCTTAAGATGGGGTGTTACAAAAAGTGGTATCAGAGCGTAGTTACGCTCTGATCAAGAAATACCGGACATGAGTAACCACGAGTTAGGATATAAGTTAAGGAATAAGTGAGGGTTAAGGGTGTGAGAAGTTAGAGTGAGTAGAGTCAGATGACCACTAATAAGTGTGGATCGTCTTTACCGTCTACGGACGTTAAAAATTCGTTAACCGAAACAGTGGTGAATACGAATCTAATGTGAGTTATGCTTGTTCAGATGGCAGGACGTCCTAGAGGAAGCCGAGGCCGCGGCCAGGGTGATGAAGCTTCCGGAATACCGGGAGGGCAGACGATCGCAGAGATCGTAGCTGCCGCATTAGGGCATATGGGGCTATCAGCCTGGTGTGGGTGCACCACCTCCACGCCACAACCTAGAGAACCAAATTGGGTGAAGAGTCTTGCAGATCTTCGACCCGCACATTTTAGGGGGAGAGACCGATCCCACCAAGCTTGAGGCGTACATCTCCGAGCTGGAGACCGCCTTTGAGACCCTTGATGCCCTGTGGGATCAAGGTGCGTCTGGCTGCCTTCTATATGAAGGGGGCGGCAGGCGATTGGTGGAAGCTGGTGAGGGCCGAGCATGTGGCCAATCCAGAGTTCGGCTGGGAGCAGTACACCGCCTTGCTACAAGCAAAGTACTACCCCGCCCATGTCCAGACGAAGAAGCGCTTGCAGTTGGATGCGCTTAAGCAGACCGACAAGATGACGGTGGACGAGTATTATACAGAGTTCACCGCCTTGCTCCATCTTCTACCAGGTCTTGGGTATTCAGACCGATACTGGTGGACCGCTTCTATGGCGGGCTTAGCCACCAACTCCGCTACGGCATGGGGCCGATGAGTTATACTACCTTGCAGGTAATAAGAATAATTGAGATTTGAGTAAGTAAATGAGTAAGATATGGTTAAGTGGATGAGATTAGTTTGTGAGAAATAAGGGAACTAATACCTTTGGAAGCAGGAGTGCTATCATGCCGCTGCTAAGGTTGAGATAACCGCCAGCTGAGGGACGAGGACAATGCCAAAAGAAAGAGTGCTGGGAAGGGTGCAGAACACAAGGGCAAGGAGGGTACAAGAACAGAAGTACCAGCCTCAGGCCAAAAGAACCCGAACCAAAAGGGAAAGAAGAAAAAAGGAGAAGGCCACTGATGAGCCACTGAAACTGACATGCTTATGCTGCTAAGCCCCTGCGCTCCAGGCGCCAAAGAGTAAGAAAATATATCTTAAGTAATAAGATGGTTGACAAATTGAGGACACAACCACTGATGCAACACTTAATCAGGTACTGAGACTGGGAAGGAAACCGGAGGTGGCTACCAGCGGACACTACTATTGCCAGAGGTGCAAAGGGGGACCACCGGAGTTGACTGCAGGGGGAATAAGGGGGAGTGTAACTTTTGTGGAGTACTTGGGCACCGGGCATATGAGTGCTTCGGGAACCGGAGAGTAAGAATTACAGACCCAGTTTTAAGATTAAGGCCAAGACCGATCAGGGATCTGGATCCGACGGTCAGAGGAGGGGGCACAAGCTGCAGACAAGAACCGGGTGACCCAGAAGTCGGGACCCACACTACACATGGTGGACCGGGACGATGAGCCTGAACCCTCATCGAGAGCCAGGTACCGCTATAACCATTTAGTAATAAAACTACCTACTTACCGCATTATCATGCATGTTTGGTGAATAATTGAGTTAAGTAATAATGAGATAAGATTAGAACTTAAGTGAGGTATAACCTACTACCGCTTTAGGAAGCTTCAACATCTGCTATCCAATACCATCTACACCTAACCCGGGGCACACCGACATCAAAACCATGGACTTCCAACTGAACAATGTCAGGGTTATCCGCCCAGGTATGATTTTATTAAGGAGATACTGACACCCGAAGCACAAATAGCCATCATCAGAAGATTCAATCAACTAGGAATGGGACCGGGAGGTTTTTACACACCGGGTAGTACCCAGGGGGGAGCAAGGATTGAAATTAAAAATGATGAGCTTGGGCAAGGATTGGAAATCCGTATGCCAAGAGTTACCAAAGCACGAGGATGCAAGATGGAGTCTACCACCGGGAATACCCAAAGAGTTCCATCCCGTTATTACACGAGTTGTGGAAATCGCTCAGCAGTTGGAAGCTGAACCGATTCCAGACATTCAAGCAGACATTGCATTGTGAACTCTACGAAAAGGATGGGCGACTTGGACTACACCAGGTAAGGACGAGACAGCGGAGTCTCTCGAAAGAGGGATACCCGTAGTGTCTTGGTCCATTGGGGATGATGCAGAGTTTTTATACGGCGAGCAGAAGCGTGCGGACCGTGCAAATAAGTTGGCACTTAGTCAGGAGAGGTGTTAAGTAGGGAGGAGAATCAAGGATGTAACCATGGGATTAAGAGAATCAAGCTGAATACAGCACCGTCAGCAGTAATCAATGCGACGCATATGAGACCTGGGAGATTAACCTAACCTTCAAACAATATTAGCTATGTAATGTTAGAATGAGATGAGGAATGAGATGTAAGATGAAGCACATGTTGTAAACAGGATGGTCATGAATAAAATAACAGTGTTGCTCATATAAATTGTACGACTCTTGTTTACCATCAATACTCATGAAGCTTGTGAACACAATTAGGTCATGGATCGGTACGGAAGGTGCGTTAAGCATACTTACAGAGGCACAGGCCGACGCCAGCGGGGTACTATCCTCACCGGCACCTTTCCGATTAATGGGATTGAGGCATCAGTTCTCTTCGACTCAGGGGCCTCGCATACCTTTGTCTCGCATCTTTTGTGAGAAGGTTGGGGCTCTAGACGCCGATGAGCTACCGACCACGGTTACGCTCCCGTCTAAGGAGAAGGTTCGTTGCACTCGCTACTACCGAGGAGCCATTGTCAGTATTAAGGGGAAGACTTTCCAGTCAGTTTTATGATTCAGGGAGTTGGGATTGGTTATTTTCGGGATGAACTGGTTGGAGCGGCACAAGGGACGATCCTCTGCGCCGAGCATAGATTGCTGCTCAAGAGTTGTTGGTGGTGGTAACAAGATCATACCGCCAGAGACCCAGAGAGCCTTCGACTAAGATCATC
>CM041780.1:98253581-98295138 GCA_023374045.1 Limonium bicolor
AACCACCCCAAGCTCTTAAGCACCTGAAGAAGCTCAAAGAATTAGAGCCAGTGATGTCTAGAGCTGAGAACGTCAACGACAAGTCCTGTCCCGTCTTACCAAAGACGTTGAACTTGGACTGGATGGAGAAAATGGGTCTTGGGAAGATCTAAGAGCTGTTGGAGTTCCATGGATGGGTAGACTTCTTTCAGGATACTATCCCCATCTAACCCCGAGCTGCTCAAAGAGCACATGAGGTATCTTGGACCGCTCCAAAGCAATGAAGATGACGAATACATCATCTTCATAGTCCAGGGAGTCACTGTCAACATCACCAAGTCATGGATATGCAAGACGTTTGGCTTGGAATCAGAAGGGTTGGTTGTTCGAAAGGACACCACCTGGAATGATTTGGGTGCTCAAGGAGGGAAGATGGTCCAGCTACTCAACAAAGGGGCCACAATGAAGAACTTCCATGCGTGGAGATGTCCATCCCTGATAGGGTCTTGTTTAGCATCCTCACCCACAACATCACCCCACGGAACCAACGCACTCACATCGTCAATACACGAGATGTGAGATTGATGTATGCGCTCAAGACCAAGAAAAGAATTGATCTTCCAGTAATGATCCTGCAAACTATAGAGGAGAGTTGTTTTGTGAACCAAGGTCTGGTTCATGGGGGAGTGGTGACCAAGGCACTACAAGAAAATAGAGTGGACACCGACAGGTTCCACGAGTGTGCGCGCACCGCTCAGGACAGCGTCTGTTCAGAGATGTTGTCCAAAATGGGGATCAAGACTAAGGGAGATCAGCTGGTGATCGCTCAGAAGCCCACAAAGAGTGAGGAATCAAGGTTAGAGCCTCGACCAATTGCAAGGGCATCAGCACTGAAGAGGAAGAGAAGTCTCTCACCGGTCCACGACAGGTCAGGGACCAGTCTGGATACTTTAGCTAGGGATGTTCTAAAGAGTGTGAGAGTTACTCTCACTGCTGTGCAGGCCATCTCCAGAGAACCAAGTGTTCATCACATGGTTCAAGGAGCTATAGACTTCATAGACTCCCACTTCTAAGCTTGAGTGTTTTTTGTTTCTTAGATACATGAGTGAAACCGTGAGCAAAAATTAGTTTCTAGTTAGATTTTTCTATTTTCCTTTAATATTTTTGCTGCCATTGACTATCTGTTTCTAAGTAAATCTTTTGATATGAATGAAAATGCAACTATTTCTTTGTCGACTTGAATGGTTAAACTTTGGTTACGAAATAATTTATTGTATTGGCTGCTTCTTCTATGATTAAAAATTACAACTGATCAGAGATATTTAGTCCCATTCATTCCACTAATCCTATCTTCAAACTTGACACCTCTAAAGCCTACAAACATAGCCCACAAGACGTAGCACCTCATTTATTACCACTCACCGAGCAGTCATCGAGCATATCCTCAAATGTCTACAAATACATGCTCAGTTCATTTCCCAGTCTCGATCATCATTTCACATCTCACAAAATGGCACAAACTCCGCAAAGCTCTTATAGCTCAAATGAGAAAACAATCCATTCCACCATTCGAAAATTCATGTTTAAAAAACATCCAAAGAAATACGCCGCCCAAAGCTATATCCAACCAAACTCCGACTCATTCACAGCTTGGTCTAGAACATCAAGTGGTACTCCATCTCAGTCTCGAACTCCTCACTGCATGGAGTTCACAGTAGATTCTGAGGAGTCAGACCTCTCCACCATAGCTGAATCACCCTTGTTCAAAGCTTTTTCGGAGGATAAACCTTATGGACTAGATGTCACTGAATAGGATACCCAAACACGTCACTCTATCTAGACTATCTCGATCTTAGTTTTAGTTTGTAATCGATGGAATGTCATGACCTTTTCAATAAATTAAGTCGTGTAGTTGCTCCCTATTTTAGCTGTATGGCAAAAGGAGAAAGAAAATTATGTACTTGTGAACCTATGACTATTTTCCTGTCTTAGCGGAGAACTCTCTACTATTATTATGGTACAAAAGCTGTTATATCTTATGTTTTTATTGTTTAGACAAATCTTTCAACCTTTAACAAACTCAGGGGGAATCTCTCGAATTTTCAAATTGCCAAGTACATATAATTTTGTATAGGTTGCCATCATCAAAAAGGGAGAAATTGTTAAGTCAAGATCCTTTATTTTTGATGATATCAAACCTTGTATTGTCTTTCTAATATGTTTGTCAAGCTTTAAGATTCAGATAGACAAGCAAAGGAGTGGCTTAGCACGCAAGGTTGCAAGCACACTCAGTTCATGACATGTGCCCAACCAGTCAGGCACCTGTCCAGGAGAGCTCACGCTAGAACTTCTAGCACACACAAGAAGTCAGGCATTACACGACCATATCTCTCATGCTTAAGGAGTAAATCAAAGACAAAAGACTGTAAGATGATCGACATACTCATATAGACTCACATACCCACATAATCAACTAGCACACGACAAGAACACACAACTCATCAATGTGCAAGAGAACAAGATAAGTCAAGGGCTATTAATTAGAAGAAGTATATAACCATAATGATATCTAAGAGAGCATTTATGAGCATTAATGAGCCAGACAAGATCAGACAAGTGGGACACACAAGTATTGCTTGACCAATCGAGAGAGCTGTTGCCGACGTGACCAACTACAAGGCGACACGTATTCTAAATGACTCTAGATCAAGTTGAAGACTCTCTACAAGTCTAGTATGGTTGTTATGTGAAATATAGGAGCTGTAGTCGACTCCTAGAGTCTAGGGGTTTATAGGACGGTAGTTATACCTTAACTAACCGTATATATACTTGCATTTACTTCATATGTAAGTAAGCTTGTACGAAAGAGAAAAAGAGAGAGAGATAATCAAGGCAAGTGTGGATCAGACTTAAGTATGTGTGAGTGCTAGAGAGTTGGTTAGGATTGGGGTCAAGTGACAATACTTTGTATTTGGTAGACTGATCAGTCGGGAAGCGGTTAGGGAACCGTAGGCCGGCTGTCAGGAGAGGGTAGAGGACTTTGGGATAAAATCCTAAACTATCCCGGAGTCCATGTGTGAGGGCGAGGGAGATTGTGAATTTATGTGTGTAAAATCTCAATCAAAATGGAGTTAAAAGTTTAAGTTTATCTCATGTCTTTCCTCAACCATCAAAGTTTAATTGAGTCAACGATATGTCCACGATCGATAGGGGACACATCAGGAGCGTTAGCTAGTTTAAGGAGGGTTTGGCAGAACATAAGATGTTTAGAGCAAAAGGAAAACATGTCTCATTAAAGGTGACATCACGGGAGATAAGAATCTTATTGGTAATTGGATTGAGACAAAAATACCCAGTGTGTGAGGGAGAGTACCCCATAAAAACTTGCTCAAGAGTACGAAAAGAGAGTTTGTGAGATTGAGTGGGGTAGAGATTAGGCCAACATGATGAGCTAAACACTCTGAGTTTATAGTAGTTAGGAGCATGATGATACGAAAGTTGAAAAAGGGGATTGATTATGTAGGATTTTAGAGGCGGTGCGGTTAATGAGGTAAACTGTAGTGAGAGTACCAAAGGACCAGAATGAAGAGGCATGTGAGCTTGAGCTAATAGACAGAGGGCTTTATCCATCACTATTTTGTGTCTTGTCTCAATCATCCCATTCTAAGGGTGAGAGTAAGGGCAGGTGAGACGATGAACAATTCCCTTAAAGTCAAGAACACTTTTGAGAGGTGTAAATTTACCACCTCCGTCAGTCTGAATGGTCTAAATCTTAACAGATAACTGGGTAGAAATCAACTCACAAAACTTGGGAAAAACAACAGAGACATTAAATTTTAGAGCCAAAGGGTAACACCATTTTAAATATGGTAAGTATTATCTATAACCATCAAAAGACATAGTGTAGGAAGGGCCCCAAAGGTCCATATATAAAAGATGAAAAGGAACATTGAATTTGATAGTGGCAAAAGGATAAGGTATGTCATGTGTTTTTCCCATAGTAGAAGCCGCACATAAGTCATCAACAAAAAACTTAGTAACTGGTAAGCAAAATGTGTTGATTGTGAAAAGTGTTAAAGGAGTGGACAGATGCCCATGGCGGTGGTGCCAGACTTGAGTTCTTGTCTTAACCCCATGAATGAGAGTGGTAGCTTGAAGCTAGTATGAAGGAAGGATAGATGGAAAAGTGTATAATCCATCATTAACCGGTTCTTTGATAAGAATTGCCTCAAACTAACAATCCTTCAAAAGAAAGTGAAAGGGATGGAATTCAAAAATAGTATTATGCTCTTGAGCAAATTTATTAATAGATATCAAGTTTTTGTTAAGGCCAGGTGTAAAAAAAACATCAGACAAAACATAGAGTATAGACTGAGTGGAATAATAGTTTGGCCAGTGTGAGAGATAGGAAGAAGGTACCATCTCCCAAAGTAACCGTGTCAGTGCCTTGGTAATCAGAGGCCCCAATGTTCAAACAGTTGAAATCACCTGTGAAATGATGTGTTGCACCGGTGTCTGGGATCCAGGAAGAGAAGGAACTGGGTGAGGAATGGTGATAGATTAAATTGGCCTGAAAACCGCAAGAAGGGTTGGCTTGATAGGACTGAGAAAAACAGTGATAGCAGTTCTTGGCAACATGCCCTCTTTTGTCACAGATCTGGCACTGAGGCCTAGTGTCATAGTGACCAGCAAAGTTATTAGATCCATAATTATTTCTAGATCTACCTCCTGAGTAATTTCCTCTTCATCTTGATCAATTGGATCCATATTTCTCTGAGTAATTCCCTGGCCTGTGCTTGTCATTGGATGACTTATAAGATGGATCGGTCTTAGATGTATCATTAATAGAGACAGTGGAAGAGATCTGTTTAACCTTCTATGAAATTCAAACTTCTTGATGAAGCAAATTGCCATATAGTTGATGAGGTGAGAGGGCTTTGGGTTGTGTGAGGATATGCGTAACCATTGAATCATATTCACTAGGCAGACCTTTTAGGAGGTAAGCTTGTAGCTCACGGTCAGAAACAGTATGATCTGCAGAAGCAAGGGAAGACACAAGGGATTGTGCTCGATGAAAGTACTCACTGATAGTTTCTGTGCCTAGCTTCTTAATACTTGCTAGTTGTAGAAGATATTGACCAACATGTGCTATGGGTTCAGCAGCAAAGATATCTTCTAACATTGACCACATCTGACCCGAGGAAATGCATTTGGCAGTTTGAATGACTATAGATTCAAAGAGGGAGGAAAGGATAACACTCATACCAATTGATCCTGCATTTTCCATTTGTGGCAATCCTTGTTTTCTTCCCCGTTGATTGTTGTAGGAGGGCAAGGGAAGGAACCATCAATGTAACGAAACTAGTCATTGCCCCTGAAAAAAGGTTGAATGAGACTCTTCCATGTGGGATAGTTGTTGGATCGAAGTTTGACGAGATGGAATGCGGCTGATAGGATGAAGTATGAAGGTGTGGAGTGGGTAACAATGGTGTTTGTTATGGAGGGAATAGAGGTATGCTCATCGGCGTTGGGAGAATCGCCAGATCTAGACACGGTAGGAATTGTTGAAAAAAAATTGGGAGTTACCCCTTGAGTAGCTCGGATACCATATTGGATGTAATTGATTGTAGAAAATATCTCAATTAAGTGTATGCTGTTGTATTGGGAAAATTTTCGTAAAAATCCCGATCTCAGAAAAAAATTATGTGCGGTGGTCGTTTTTCTAAAAAATTACGCGGATGTATGAATCGGATGCAAAGAAGCAGCCCCGGGGTCAGGGCTGCTTACAAGAAACCACCCCGAATGTGGGCAGGTTACTAATTTTTTTTCTTGAAACCGCCCAACACCGGGTAAGCTTCCGTCTATTTTTGTCGAAAGCAGCCTTAGGACTGGAGCTGCTTCTGGAAGCAGCCCTGGCATCGGGGTGGCTTCATTGCAATCTTATCCCCCTTATCCGAAATCTTAAGCACGAGTGTGGACCGTCCGATCCTGAGATTTTTGGGATCATGTGGATAACGTTATCCGGAAACAATGCACACAAGCAGCCCGGGTCTGGGACGGTTTCCAATAGCCTAAATATTCTATATAAACCCCCTCCCCCCAATTTCCCCCAATCTCCACACAATTCTCTACTCTACATTCTCCAAATATTCTTCTCTCATTCTCTTCGAATTTCATTAAGTAAGTTGCTATACTTAAGTTTTTTTGTATTGTTAATTTATACTTAATTACTATGTTTATTATACTAGTTATTTTTTGTGTTTTTTATTTGTTGTTCAACTTCTAATTACTTCTTCTACCTCTAATTAGTTCTTCTAATTTTTCTTTAGTTTATAATTATTCATTCCAGAATATGTATATGGTTAATTAAAGTTCAAATGTTGATAAATTAAGTTTTTTTTACATTCATATTGTTGACTAACCATATCTAAATTTGTAATTAATTAATTTATTTAATATATGTGCTGCACATTCACCAATTTGGTGGTTATATGCCTAATTTAAATGCCTTAATTAATTATGCTAATGTTGTTACATTATTATGCAAGTTCTTTTTTACATTTTTATTGTGGTTTAAATTGAGTTAAATTTGTAATTAATTTACATATTTAATATATGAGTCGAAAAATCACTAATTTGGTGGTTATATGCCTTCATTAACTAGGTTGCTATTCGCGTACAAAATTACTAATCACCGCAGTACAATTTTTTTTTAAATCATATTGACGTTGTAAACATGTAATGATGTCGTGTTGTAACTTTTACTTTTTTAAAAAATAATTTCTTTAGCGTAAACTGTAAAAAACGCTCTGATTGTAACAAACGATTATAAACCCGTATTTATTGCGTTTGTATGTTGTAATTGTGACTCCACCTAATTTGGACAAAATTTTACGTTATGTTTGACTAAATTACAAACATTAGTACATATTCAGAATGTCGTATTGAATTCGTAGTTAAAAACGCCAATTTTGGGTGAAAAACACTCTAATTGTAATAAAAGACGTTAAACCCTTTTTAATCGGATTTAAATGTTATAATTGCGACTCCACGTAAGTTAAAGACATTTTATGTTGCTTTTGACTAAATTACAAACATTGTTACACTTTCAGAACGTCATACTGAAATCGTTGTTCAAAACATCAATTTCGGGTAAAAAACACTCTCACTATATATAGTCTAACCTTCCTTAGAATATTCATTTTTCTTTTACTTACTCTCTTTCCTCTCTCTATCTCTCTCTGTCTTCCTTCAGAAGCTCTCTTGTGCCTGCCGGAGCCGCCGGAGCCGCCACCGGAGCCGTCACTAGCCGCCGCCAACCACCGCGACCGCGGGACCACCGCCGGAAAAATTTTCCGGTGAGTTTTTAGAATTTTTTTTCCAACATAGATTTGGGTGTCCTGAGTATGAATTTGGTGTTAGATTTTTGAAATTCAACATCAATTGAGCTAAATCTAGCATGGAAATTTCAGGTCAAACATAATTTTTTTTAAAAAATAACAATGGTGGTAGAGCACTGCCACGGCTCGACCTGGGCGAAGGAGAGCCCTGCCGCGGCTCTACTTGGAATGAGGCGAGCAGCTGGGCAGCTCGAGATGGGTAAAGGCGAGCAACGGGGGGGGCTTACGGTGGAGACAACAGAGCCCTTGCACGGCTCGATTCGGAGGCGAGAAGAAGCGCGCCTCTACTGGGACAGAGGTGAGCACCTGCGGTGCTCTACTGGGACAGAGGTGAGCGCCTGCAGTGCTCTACTGGGACGGAGGCGAGCAACGGAGCGGCTCGCGTTTACGGGTGAAAATTCACTAGAGGAGGGCGAGAAGTAGGGCGACTCGTGAGTAAAAAGGTAGAGCCCCTGAGCGGCTGGTCTGGGCTGTAGTAGAGCCCTTGCAAAGCTCTCCCTGGCAGGATTAGAGCTCATGCACGGCTCGCCCCTGTTTTTTTTTTTGAATTGTTGACTAGAGCCCAATAATAGGACTTTACCCTATATATTTTTTAATATTTTTTATGTTGAATTTTAATATTATGAATGAGTTATACTGTGTGATATTCATATGCAGTGATGGATAGACTGAAAAAGTAGTGCAAAATGTATACACGAAGAAGAAGAAGAAGTAGAAGAACAAGCAAGACCGGGCTATGGAGCAGCCTATGGCGGCCTCGTACCGTCGTTCACATGCTCCTGGTGAAGGGCCGAGTAATCCTGCCCCCCTCATGGAAGCACCACACCACTCATCGTTCCATCCAGGTCAATCTTTCAACGACCCGGCGTTTCAAATACCTGCACTACCAAGGGAAGCGGTGGATGACTCGGCGATGTACGATCATATACCGAAGAGACACATGCTAGTGTTGTCATCATCCAGTAGTGCTTGGTCTGAAGAACCACTGCACAACACTAGCTACAACATCTCGAGCGAAGGGAGCCACCAGATTGCTCCCTTAGAAGCTCAAACGTCAGGCGGTGGTAGTTCATCACGTCTACCATGCCCATCACGCGCACGTGCTGATGAGGACCATGTGATGACCGAGTGTTCTCCACATGTTAATAACGATGGTGGTGGTGCTGATGATGATGACTCACCCGAAGTGGATGAGGAAGAGGATGATGATGTCATGGATCAGGAGGATGACACTGATGAGGAAGCAACGCTAGCGATGGTTTCAGTGATTCCTACCTCTTGGAAGTTGACAAAGGTGCCAGTTCCTGGTGGTCCACTACTCACTAGTGTTATCACTAGCTTCGGGGGTCATGTAGTGCTTGACTTATGGTCCTCGACTCAGGTATGTTCTCTATCTTCTCCTGTATCTTATCATGTAATTCACACTATGTTTTGTAAGTGCTAAATATTGGTCATTATCTAGGATCGTGGGGTTTTGAGTTCCAAATCCCATAAGGTGGTGCTTACTAGCTGGCCAAAAGTTCAAGTTTCTTGCAAAAGAGCAAGGAACATGATTAAGTATTCTGGTATACAACACCTACAGGATATTACAATGCCACACAATAATATGTCTCTCATTAGTGCTTTTGTGAAGAGGTGGCAGCCTTATACGAACTTATTCCATATGTCATTCGGTGAGATGACGATTACCCTGCATGATGTGTGGATGATATTGCAAATCCCCATCGTGCTAGGGCGGTCTTCCACCCCTGAGCTGAAGGAAGTAAAGGCTGAGTGTCTTGATTTTAGGGGAGATGTTGAAACTATGACAGAGACATTGTAGAATACTGGTGTTGTATCCATTGCGGGCTTGTTGCAGCACTGTAGGGATGGACGTGAAGACCCAATGAAGTAGGCATGTGGTTGGTTGTATCATCTGATCGGTACCACCATATTAGCTGGAAAATCACATGGCCGTCTGAGTCCACAGCTATTTTGGTTAGTAGCTCCCATGAAACATGCTAAGAAGCTTAATAAATATGCATGGGGAGCTGGTACTCTTGCATGGTTATATCGTCAGCTCGGGATAGCCTCTCGCACCGGCTCCAGTGGAATAGGGGGTTGTATGACATTACTTGAGGTATGTGTCCTAATGTGGATCTAGTATCTGATGACTCATTGAGTAGTAATAATTGGTACTGCTTAATCATTTTACTGTTTTTATATGCATAGTGTTGGATTTATGCATACTTCCCTACTTTAAGACCAGCGATTAGCCCGGACTGGCGTGCTCAAGATGACAGACCTTGGGCTCTAAGATGGGTGAGATCTAACTCTCAAGTTCATGATCATCATTCACTGCAAGGCTATCGTGAGCATCTAGATGCTTTGACTGCTCTTAATGTAAGTGTTTGTAGTTGCTAACACATTGAACCATTATTATTTTTGTCTTTCGTTGTTGTTTACATTTTACTATCAAACATTGTAGATTGATTGGTTGCCCTACGGTCGGGAAAATGTTAATGTTCATGGAGGACGTACATGGTACAGAGGTACCATATAGATTATGGGTTTGAATGAGCCGTACATGCTAGGGCATTGTCTACGCCAGTTTGGGTACATTCAGGGTATCCCCGAACCTCCTATCAAACCCAACCCAAGGTCCAAAAAAGAGGAAAAAACAACCATACACCTATGTATACCCCCCCCATGTAGCTAAACATGAGTCAATCTTAAGATTCTGATCATGATTTTGTTCCAGTATCAAGCTTAGTAAGTATTTATTTTATGTTTTGGTAAATCATATTCGCACTAATATGCATATTTAAACATTCGTCTGACATTCTCTCAACCCTTATTGTGAAAAGTGACTCATCTACTGATGAAGGTTTGGATAATTTTGATGAAGGAGTTCAAGATCACCATGCATAGATGGATGACTACATTCAACAGATATATAATCGACCTCTGGTGGTGGATACAGGTTTCTTGTTTGAAACAGATCAGCCATTTAGGAGTAAAAAGAAGCGAAAGCTTGGGTAGATAGTGTTGGCCATCCCAACCATATCTACACCATAATTCAAAGTTCTCGAGCGGGCCAAGATTTCCACATAACATGTGAAAGGTATTGGAAACCACGAAGAACACCACGACCTGGTGTCATCACTCGACACAGATCATCTGGTTCAAAGAAATGTGGTTGTCCTTTTAAAATTAAGGGGTATTACACAAGCTATGGGTGTGTGTTGAATGTGATTAACAGATGACATAATCATGATCTCGCTGAGTGGACAGAGGGTCATTTTGTGGGAAAATGCCTAACTGAAGAGGAGGAGATTATGATCGATCAGAGAACCCGAGTCGGTGTGCCACCTTCGGCAATTTATTCAGAGCTCACCACGATCAACCCCGACACGTCGGCAACCAGGAAAGATATATACAACCAGATTCAAAAAATAAAACTTGAAAAGAGAAATGGTCGTTCTATGGTGCAGACTTTGCTGGGTGATCTAGACAAAAACAACTACTACTATGATTACACGACATAACCAAGTAAGTCTTAGGATGTCTCAAATAACTGTAATATTTTAGGTTTCATATTAATTTGATAGATAACATGATTTTGGATACTTTCACAATTTAGGGGATCGAACACGACTTGGGTCCACCTTCTTCACACACCCTACCTCTAGATTACTGCTGCACGCTATAAGTCATAGGCATTGATGCTACCTACAAAACGAACATCGCAAAAATTCCTTTGGTTCAGTTCATCGGAATGACAAGTATAGGCAAGAACTTCAGCATTGCCTTCACCTTTCTTGTATCAGAATCAATGGACATGTATGTGTGGGCACTTAAACAATTAAGGGAACTCTTTGGTCGGACTAAAACCTCAACATTTATCAATGCCAGATGTCTGGCCCTGATGAATGCCTTACAACAGGTATTTCCCGAATCTCATCATCTTCTATGTCGGTGGCACATAAGTAGAAACATTCAGGGGAAGGCGAAGACGTAAATGGGTGATAGAGGAAGGGCGGCGGCTACAGCCAAATGTGGAATTCAGTTGTCTACTCAAGAACAGAGCAGGAGTACAACGAGAGCCTCCAAGTATTCAATAATACATACAGAAGCTATCCACGTTTGATTATGTATGTTGCATCAGTCTGGGAGAAACACAAGGAAAGATTTGTGGAGGCTTGGGTCAAGAATGTGTTGCACTTCGGCAACAAAATGACAAATAGGTACAATTGTTAGTCTTGTAATTTGTAAGATAATACAGTCATTGTTATAGATCTATGAAACTTACTTAAACATTTGACAGGGTGGAGAGCGCACATTCTGCTCTAAAGGCGAGATTAAGGAGTACTAGACACACTTTGGATGTCATCTTTCCAAAAATTGACGATCACGTGAATACTAGCATCAGGGAGCTAAAAAAGGACTTCGAGTCGGCAAGGACAAAACATAGAAGAGAGCACATGAGGGTTCCAATTGCTGACCTGATCGGGAAGGTTAGTATCCTATGCTAGGATGAGCTAGTAAAGGAGCTTGGTAAGACGGATTATGTTCAAATGGATAGCTCAATCTGTGGATGTGACAAGGTAACCTCTCATCGATTACCATGTACATGTAAATTAAACTACATGTTGGATAGTGGTATCCTGTGCTCAAAGAGGGATATACATCGTTTCTGGTATACCCTAAGCTGGAAGAATCATGAATCAATAGTTGATATGCTATACTACAAGGAGGCAGAACAAAACAAATGGCGTGATATTGCTTCTAAGGTAGCACAATTAGACGATCCGACTCTGATGGCCAATTGTTATAGTCAAATCCAGAACTTCCTTCATCCAGATATTGTATGCCAATTAGGAGAACCATTAGAACAGTTTGGGATTGGCAGAGCTACCGGGACCTCAAGACCAAACCGATGGGAACCTTCATCTTGGGAGCGTAACCGACCAAGGGCGAGCCAGTCCAAAGGAGCACCATCAAATAGAAGATCACTTAATAGAGGATCATCAGATCCAAATCGATTCACGCCCATAAACAACTTCTCATACTACCAGTATTTCTCATCCAACCTACATCAATATATCACTGGGTATATTGATGTTCGTGGAGATGGTAATTGTGGGTTCAGGGTGATTGTTGATTACCTGTATTCAAACGAAGAGAGAAGGAAAGATGTCCGTAAAGGATTATACCATCACATGTAGAATACAGAAATGGTGAGACATGTATACAAGGACATATTCAAGGAAGCACCGTACAACGAAATGTTAAGAGCGCTTCATTGGAATGGGGATGGGGTAGCACCTCAAGAGAAATGGATGACCATAGAAATGGGGATAGTGATCGCGATAAAGTACACTTCGATAGTAGTTTTCTACTCTACTATATGGGGGGTATGGAAAGTGCCACATACCTTCCGATCGAAAATTATACCAATCGTGATCGACCAAGAGGAGAGATCCACATAGGAGTTTGCCCCCAGGGTCAATTCGTAAGGTTTTGTATGGTTGATGACTCCCCACTCCCCCCTGTCTATCCGTAGTGGTTCTTTTATAGAGATCCAAACACTGTTGGACCTTGGATTCATCACATACAATCTAGGTTAGATAGATGGACCAACATTGTAACTTAGTTTTTCTTTAACTTAGTAGTTGTAACTTAGTTTTTCTTTAACTTAGTTGTTGTAACTTAGTTTTTCTTTAACTTCGTTGTTGTAACTTAGTTTTTCTTTAACTTAGTTGTTGTGATTTAGTTTTTCTACTTAGTTGTTTTAATCATTTTGACTGAAATTTGGTCATTCAATTCTCTTTTGTTTCAGAAAAAAGTCTCCCCACAACATTCCAACTTATTCAACTAAGTTTGGTGAAAAAAAATTATACTGTAAATAGTAAAGTTTTTGCTATTCGTAGTACAAATTAATTTTAAATCATATTAATAGTGTAAACACATAAAAATGTAAGCCAACACTTTTTTTTAAAAAAGATTCCAGTATTGTTTACAACAAAAAAGTAACTAGCAAAATTCGCTACTAATCAACTACAAACTTCTTGGGTTAAATTACATTCAGATATCATTTTTTGAAAAAAAAAACACAGGGACACATCATTACATGTTTACAACGTCAATATGATTTAAAACAATTTTGTATTGCGGTGATTAGTAATTTTGTACTGCGAATAGCAACCCCTTAAATAATTATGCTAATGTTGTTACATTATTATGCAATTTTTTTAACATTCATATTGTTGACTAACCATATTTAAATTTGTAATTAATTTACTTATTTAATATATGAGTTGTAAAATCACCAATTTGGAGGTTATATGCCTTTATTAATTATGATAATGTTGTTACATTATTATGCAATTTTGTTACATTATTATTTTTGTTTAAATTGAGCTAAATTCGTAATTAATTAATTAATTTAATATATGAGTTGCAAAATCACCAATTTAGTGGTTATATGCCTAATTTAAATTTTGCAAATGTTGTTACACTATTATGCAATTTTGTTTACATTCATATTGATGACTACCCATATTTAAATTCGTAATTATTTTACTTATTTAATAAATGAGTTGCAAAATCACAAATTTTGTGGTTATATGCCTTAATTAATTATGCAAATGTTGTTATATTATTATGCAATTTTTTTACATTCATATTGATGACTAACCATATTTAAATTTGTAACTAATTTCTTTATTTGATATATGAGTTGCAAAATCACCTATTAAGTAGTTATATGTCTAATTTAAATTTTGCTAATGTTGTTACTATATTATGTAATTTGGTTTACATTCATATTGATGACTAACCATATTTAAATTCATAATTAATTTACTTATTTAATATATGAGTTGCAAACTCACTAATTTAGTGGTTATATGCCTTAATTAATTACGCTAATGTTGTTATACTATTATGCATTTTTTAAATTCATATTGTTGATTAACCATATTTAAATTCGTATTAATTAATTTATTTAATATATGAGTTGCAAAATCACCAATTTGGTGGTTATATGTCTTAATTAATTATGATAATGTTGTTACATTATTATGCAATTTTTTTTACATTATTATTGTTATTTAAATTGAGATGAATTCATAATTAATTAATTTATTTAATATATGGGTTGCAAAATCACCAATTTAGTGGTTATATGCGTAATTCAAATTTTGCTAATGTTGTTACATTATTATGCAATTTTTTTACATTATTATGGTTGTTTAAATTGAGTTAAATTCGAAATTAATTAATTAATTTAATATATGTGTTGTACATTCACCACTTTGGTGTTTATATGCCTTAATTTATTATGCTAATGTTGTTGTATTATTAAACCATTTTTTTACATTCATATTGTTGACAAACCATATTTAAATTCATAATTAGTTAATTAATTTATAAGTTGCAAAATCACCAATTTGGTGGTCATATGCCTTAATTATGCTAATTTTGTTACTTTACTATGCAATTTTTTTACATTTATAATGTTGTTTAAATTGAGTTAAATTCGTAATTAATTTTCTTATTTAATATATGAGTTGCAAAATCATCAATTTGGTGGTTATATGCTTTAACTAATTATGTTAATGTTGTTACATTATTAAACAATTTTTTTTACATTCATATTGTTGACTAACAATTTTAAATTTGTAAATAGTTAATTTTTTTAATATATGAGTTGCAAACACCAATTTGGTGGTTATACACTTTAATTTATTATGCTAATGTTGTTACATTGTTATGTAATTTTTTTTTACATTCATATTGTTGTTTAAATTGAATTAGATTTGTAATTAATTTAATTAGTTAATATTTGAGTTGCAAAATCATCAATTTGGTGGTTATATGCCTTAATTAATTATACTAATGTTGTTACATTATTATGCATTTTTTTACATTCATATTGTTGACTAACCATATTTAAATTTGTAATTAATTTAATTTTTTAATATATGAGTTACAAAATCACCAATTTGGTGGTTATATGCATTGTTATGCAATTTTTTTTACATTAATATTGTTGCCTAACCATATTTAAATTCATAATTATATTATTTATTTAACATATTAGTTGCAAAATCAACAATTTGGTGGTTATATGCCTTAATTAATTATGCTAGTCTTGTTATATTATTATGCAAATCTTTTACATTCATATTGTTGTTTAAATTGAGTTCACTTCGTAATTAATTAATTTATTTAATATATGAGTTGCAAAATCACTAATTTAGTGGTTATATGCTTTAATTTTATCATGCTAATGTTGTTATATTGTTATATAATTTTTTTTACATTCATATTGTTAACTAACCATATTTAAATTTATATTTAATTAAATTACAGGTTTTGATTGTATCCTAACCTCCACTAACTAGCGAAGGTTTGTTACTCTTATTAGTTTCAAAAATAATGATTAACCGAGTCGTTCTTGTTATGAATTCCTAATACATATGTGTTACAATTTTACTACTTATTATCTCTCTTATTTTTTATGTATTATTACTTGTGTAGATGACCCAACAATTCCAGTGTCAACCGGCCGAGATGGGACCCGAAGCAAATGAACACTTCACATACCAGTCCACACACATTTTAGCAGTTCTTTTCAGATGATCTGATATGTAGATAAGACGTTAAACTTTAGTACATTGTATTCAATATTTATTTTGGATCATAACATTAAATTGTCTAACCATGGCATGTAGGTACTGCAAAACCAGAAATACACCAAGAGAAAGCTGCGTTCCCAAAATTTGGAAGTTGAGCTCCCACACTATGCCCTGCATGATTACATCAGGGAAGCTGGTTTTTTGAGGCCTGCATTCTTTAGAATGATGACTGACAATTTCATTGTCAGCGCACTTGTTGAAAGGTGGAGACCAGAGACTCACACCTTCATGTTGCCTTTTGGTGAGGCAACTATTACTCTGGAGGATGTTCATCATTTATTTGGGTTAAAAGTGGATGGAGAAGCCATAGTGGTGCAGATGAACCAGGCCGTGGTAAATCTGTGTGAAGAACTGCTGGTTCAAAGACCGGGATCTGATTCAATAAGAGGATACAAGATTTCATTGTTATGGTTGCATAGGATGTTCAAGATTAGCAGTGATGAGGAGAATGCATTCAACAATTTTCCAGATGTGGTCCACCTGTGCCACACAAGAGCATGGATCATGCAGATGATCGGTGGAATGTTTTTGCCAAGCTATGATAGTCGCACCATTAACTGTGGGTATTTGAAGTTGCTGAGAGATTTTTCTAAGTGCACTCACTACAGCTAGAGGTTGGCACTGTTAGCGCACACCTATCGTGGGTTGTGCAATGCCTCCCAGTTTGACTCTACACATATCACTGCGACCACCAGGTTGATTACATTGTGGGCGTATGCCAAACTTCTTGCCCTTTTTCAATTTCCAAGAATTGATATCAGAACAGAAAGTCGTAATCTGTTACACGTAAGTGCGAGAAATAATATATCAAATTAAATTTAATAACTTCACTACACTTCTTATCATTATTTTTAAATAAGGTTTTTATGTGTTCACTTGTAGTTAGGATAATCGAAGAGTTCATACTAGTAAGTTGCAGGATCCTCGTGCCGTCCTTGATTCTATCCCAGTTCCACCCATTGCTGATCACGTAGTACTCTTGTATTACAAACCTATCAACAAATTTTTACTTCTTGACATTTAAAGCTTAAATATTATTGTTATATAATTTTTCAGTGGGTCTTGCAACCATACGGTGATACCACACTAGACACCGTCGTTATAGTTGTCCCACTAATCCTGAACAACATTGTCGAGGACATCAACAGGATTTGGTGATGAGACAATTTCGACGTGATCAGCCAATACCAGCATTGCCACTGGATTGTGATAAGTTGTACAATCAGAAGCGGACATGCCAGGTGGAGGTGGGCTGGGGCAATATTCGTAGGACCAATATTGAAAATGTTACATTACAACACAATTAATACTTAAACCGATCGCAACCTTAAACGCGAATCAGAGTTGAACACCTAAATAATTACCACCCAAGACATTCACCTTATTAGGGAATGCCATAACCAACAAGAGATGAACACATGTCAGGTTACAATTATACACTGGTAATTCATTTGATCACACCGATCATTGGATGAGGGTTCCGAATAAAAAAGGAATGGCTATCGCCATTGGCGTCCTACCAAACAATTGGTAACAAAAGGGAATATGTGTTTAAGACATCTCGTCTAATAACATGACGACTGTCAGGGAAATGACTATATGAGTTAAACAATAACAAACAGCCTAAACGGCGATGCAAGATAACAAGCCTAAATGTTATAGAACACAAGTTTAAGAGGAAATACTCAATGTAGCTTTAGAAGGACACAAGTCCAGGAGAGCGATGGTACAGACCATAATATGTTAAGCATAACCCGACTTCTCATGAATTTACCTTCAATTCGGGCTTCATCCACCCCATACTCCAGGAAGGACTCAAACGTTTTCCAAGACGCACAATGAAGTCCCTGTGTTGAAAAAGAAAACTAACATCATGAACGTTGATCCGAATTGGGATGCAACTAAAATCATGATCCTTAGGTGTTTTTCTTTTATTAATCATTTGTACAACCAAAAGTGAATCACCGAAGGTCCATGGGCCCCGATTTATAACTACATGCACCGACTCCAGTTATGAATCTAGCGGTAGTTCGAACCTTTAGCTCAATGTGCAATTGCCAGACCTTGTATGTTTTACTTTCAAGAGCTCAAACATCTATGCTCTGAGGTGAGAAAACCTTACCTAGGAGACATCGTTCAAAAGGAAGAGCTTGGGTATTCTCGACATGATCTTTGGTGCCAGTAGCTTCAGCTTCCTCCTCTATGAGCGAAAGCTCGGTATACCGAGATACAAGATCCTCAACAGATGCATGCATGAAAGAATCATCCATCTATACAATATAGATTTATACTTTAATTTTAGCTTTGGTTTTTTTCTCCTTCTTTTGTTCAGCTTTACCCTTTTTTAATTGTTCTCATTTATATTTTTTTATATTTTTTGTAGATAAGAATTATCTTCTTTTCTTAACTTATTCATTTCTTTTATGCTTCATCCATTTCTCTTCTTGTAAAATAATAGGATCTTCATAAATCTCATTGGATCTTTTGCACTCACTCAGATTTCAGTGATAGCCTTAAGGAATATGCAACTTATATTTTTTTCAAATTGTTAGGAATTACCTTGTTTTTTGGGATTTTGTGTTCTAGACATTCTACTAGCCGCCAACTCTCCCGCCAGGAATATCAATCGAACTAGTTTCTCCTTCAGTTGAAGGAGTCTATCTTAGTCGACAAATGTTATTGCTGTTGTGACTTAAGGAATGGCCATAGGAGGATGTGGAGGCAGCAACTGAGTCTTGTCGATGGAGGTGAGTCTATTAAGGTACTTGAGGTTCATGGCGTCGAGCTCCTCGATGGACTATGGCTGTGAATTCTCCAGTAAAACCTGAAAGAATTTAAAAGCCCTAGGAAGCCAGAAGATGTAGCCTAGGGAGTGTCTTGGGGTTTCAACTGAGTGGGCCATGTGGTTAAGCACTAAAAAGGATAAGTTCAAGGGGATGATGATTGTGGATGCAATACATAATTGACAAATCAAGGGAGTTAGCTGTTTGATTTCCTTCCTTTCGGGGAACAATATTTTTGATGACTAGGATATGGAGAAGTTGATGAAGAACTGAGAGGTCTGCCCTAGGAATCGGAGGACCCACTTTCTTTTAGTGAAGAAGAAATGATAGATTTTTATGGGTGGGACTCCTAGGATATCTGGGTGGACTCCTTTGTCATTGAATCGTAAACCAGTGTTAGGAACAACAAGAACTTCAGACAGTCTATCGATATCAAAGAATATAGCTGTGGAATTGACAAAAAACTGAGCTCACCCATTTCTAATGACTAAGTTCTTATAGAATTCGACTGACTCTAGCAAGAACCATTTAGAAACTTCTGAGAAAAGGTGAGTCCAGCCCTGGACCTCTAGCATACTAACAAGTTCTCCTAGGTGAGTGGAAAGGGCCCTAGAAAGGTCAAGATATTTACCCTTAACAAGATTTCGATCTGAGGCAGGGTCTGCAATCATGTACCGCTGATGGAAGATGTCAATCTTTGCGGGTGCACCTCAATGCCCTTGGATTGGGTCTATGGGAGTGGGTAGATGTGGCACCGGTGGATGTGTCATGACTTACCACTATGACTGGTTGTTTTACTTGGATGGGGGAGGACTCATTGGTCGCAGAGGTGATTGTGGGTGGTAGTGCAGGAGGGGTCTTTTGTCTAGAGCAAATGAGTCTCTTAGGAGCAGGGTGTTGAGTTGTTGACGGTCGTTTTCTTGATTTGGGTTTAGGGGATACTGGTGGAGTTGGGGTTGCCGGTTTCTGAGGGGTGGGGTTTTCTTTTGGAGAGGGATTGGAAGTTGGGGCTATTACTGGCTTAGAGGAGTTAGGGTTTGATGGAATGTTTGAGGGCGGGGGTGATGGTGGACTGTTGAGGGGTGGGAGGACTTGGATGGGAGTAACATCGTCAACGTTGGTTTCTAGAACCTTCGTTGCAGCTACATATGGTGGTGTTGGTTGTGGAGGCGAGGGCATTTTGGGTGAAGGAGATGGTGTTGTGGCCTTTGATGGTGAGGGTGAAGGTGTCTTAGTCTGAGTGGTGGTTGTGGCTCTGGCCTGAAGAAAGGCGTGAAGGCGTAGAGGGTCATTGAAAATAATGGCGGGGATTTTAATTCCATTGAAGTTGATGTCTGCCATGATGAGAGGAGTGATTTAGTTGTGTGGGAGAAGATGGACTGAGAGAGTGGATGATGTGGTATGGTTTATAGGCAGGGTAGGCTGACAGAAGATGCAGAGGTTTAGCATGTGTCAATAAGATTGTGACGCGCGTGAAAAAGAAAAAACGATTCACCGAGAATCGAGGACTGAGATTTCGGGGTTAGTTTGGATCACTGACGTGTGAAAAAAAAGTGCAGAGATAAAACACGGAGAGATGCAAGCACAACACAGTCTATAGAACTATTTACGGATATAGACTAACTCATTCTAACCAAAAACATTACCTTCCGACTACTGCGCCCAGGGGAAAGGAGATACAACCACCTAGGTGGACGGAGTCATTCCAATCGCGGATCGAAGTGCTTTAAACCTTTCTGTAGGGAGTGATTTAGTAAAAATATCTACTAGTTGATCTTCAGTAGGCTCAAAGTCAAGTTGGATTAGCTTTTTCTCAACACAGTCCTTCAAGAAATGGAAACGAGTTTCAATGTGTTAGGTTCTGGAATGTTGGACTGAGTTTTCAGAAATCCTGATAGTACTTTTAATATCATAGAAAATTGGAATTTGGTTCTGGGTGATGTGGTAGTCTTCTACTTGTTGCTTCATCCAAAGGAGTCGAGAGCAACATGCTGCAGTGGAAACATACTCTGCCTCAGCTGTGGAAAGTGTAACGGAGTTTTGCTTTTTAGAGGACCATGAAACTAAGCAAAGACCAAGGAATTGTGCATGACCTGAAGTACTCTTTGGATCTTGGAGGGAACCAGTCCAATCAGAATCACTAAAACCAGATAAAGTAATAGTAGGGGAACGAGGGTACCATAGATGAAGTGTACTTGTGCCTTTGTGGTATCAAAAGATATGTTTGACTGCCTTGAGATGAGACTGTTTTGGTGCTACTTGAAAGTGGGCACAAAGGCAGACTGAGTGGAGAATGTTTGGATGACTGACAGTCAAGTAAAGATGGGACCCTATCATTCCTCTGTATTTTGTTGCATTGACACCGACTCCGTCATCATTGGGATGTAGTTTAGTAGTTGTGCAGCTAGGAGTGGACATGCTCTTGACATTTGAAAGTTTGTACTTCACAAGGAGTTCCTTCATGTACTTCAGTTGGTAGATCTTGATCCCGTCTTTCTCCTATTGAATTTAACGTCCTGAGAAGAACCAAAGTTCTTTTAACTCATTCATAGAAAACTCTTTCTTCATGAGGCTAGCAAAATGTTCACAGAGGGTGTTACTTGTAGACCCATAAATAATATCATCAAATAAACTTGCACTAATAGTAGCTCTTAGGATGAATGAAGTATGAATAGTGTTTTGTCTACATTACCTCTAGAGAAATCATTTTGCAAGAGATATGAAGACAGACTTTCATACTAGGTACGTGGAGCTTGTTTGAGTCCGTAAAGGGCTTTACACAGTTTGTAAACATAGTCGAGATGAACTGAGTCAGTGAACCCTGGGGGTTGCTCGACATAGACTTCTCTATCAGTATAGCCATGAAGAACAACTATCTTACGTCCATTTGACATAATGTAAAACCTTTGAATGCAACAAATGCAATGACCATGCAAATTGCTTCAAGACGGGCTACTAGTGCAAAGGTTTTATCATAGTCAATCCCTTTTTCTTGATTGTAACCTTGTACTACTAAACAAGATTTGTTCTTGTAAACTTGTCCAGCATCATCAAGCTAATTATGAAAAGCACAGTGAGTGCCAATATTCTGTTGATACGTGGGTCGTGGAACTAATTCCCAGACCATGTCGTTGAAGACAATTGAGTTCCTCCTGCATAGCAGTGACCCAGTCACTATCAAGCAAAGCCTCTTTGACATTTTTAGGTTCAATACTGAAAGGAAGGCACCAAAGGCACATAGGTTTTGTATGACTTGAAGCCGAGTTTGGACACCTACGTTTGGATCAAAAATAATGTTTTCAGGTGGGTGTGCGGAAGGCTGTTGGAATCTTTTTGTGGGGTAGGAGAGGGTGTGTCGTGGTCAGTAGAGTCAAAATTCAGTTCTTAAGGATTGAGTGGGTCAGAGGTATGGTCAGTTTCAGTGTCATCTGTGGTATGGCTGTCCTTTTGCTGGGGTGTTTTCAGGTTGGGAGGGTGGAGTGTCCTGAAGCCTGCTTATTGGGACGGTGATGAAATGTGGATCAGTGAGATTGTTGCCAGGAGCAAAGTCAAGTGCATCAGAAGATGAGCCAACATTGTTGAACTCATTGAACTTGACATGGGGGCTTTCTTTTAATCATTGACTTCTTAAGTTAATAACATGATAAGCTTTGTTTTTAGAAGAATAGCCAAGAAATATACCTTCATCACTCTTGGAGAAAACTTACTCAAGTTTTCCTTACCATTGTTATAGATATAACATTGACAACCAAAGCGTCTGAGATGGATTAAATTTGGTTTACATTGTCGTAGTAGTTCATAGGGAGTCTTTTGAAGGAAAGGGTTGATCAAGGCACGGTTAAGCACATAACATGCTGTATTGACTGCTTCTACCTAGTAGGACGGAGCCAGTTGACTATCAACAAGCATAGTGTGTGCCATCACGGCCAAAGTCCTATTTTTACTTTCAACGAGTCCATTTGTCTAGGAGTTCTTACAAATGAGACTTGATGATTGACTCCTTTGTCCATGCAAAACACATCAAAAGATTGTTGCAAAATTCAATTCCCTGGTCAGTAGTTTAGGGTTTTAGTGTAAATGAGAATTTGTTGATCAAAACCTAATGAAGTTTAGCAAACTAAGTAAAGGTTCATCCTTAGCAGACAGAAAAATAACCCACGTCCATCTAATAGAGAGAGTTGACTTACTTTTAAAGGAAGACCTAGTATGTTTACCATTTACACAAGCTTCCAGACAGAGTATGGGTCAAAGTTTGTGTCAGGTAGACTAAGAACTAGGTCCTTACTCTTGAGTTTATTCAACAACCTTTGATTTGCATGACTGAGTCTGGTGTGCCACAAAAGTTGATTCTTGGAATGAACGCTTAGACAGACTTGATCATCTGGGTTGACTAAGTTCAAGCACATCTTGTAATGATTTCCTTCTCTATGTCCAACGACTTTTAAAGACCTTGTACGCTCATAAAAATTTTGTAATCAGAAGATGAGAAAAGTACTAAATTAAATCTATCACAAATTTGAGAAAAGCTTAAAAGACTATATTGAACTCCAGTGTCCAGATGGACTCCATCTACCTTAAACTTGGAGGGGTTAACTACGGATCCAACTCCCATGATTTCAGCTTGGTTGTTGTTTCCAAAAGTGACCTTACCTCCTTCGTAGGATGAAAGCGAATTGAATTGATTAGGATCTCCTGTCATATGATGAGTACATTCACTATCTAAGTACCAGCAGTCTTCATTCACCTTCACCTACAAAACAAGAAATCATTTGTTAGTCTTGGGAACCCAGATGTACTTGGGCTCCCTTTTTGAACCAAATTGTTTCAATTTTTCACAAGGTTCAAGAATTAATCTGACTCGTTTGAGGTTGAACGAGAGATCTTTATTCAATATATCATAGGCACTGTCCCGATGTCTAAGTATTCCACAATAACTACAGATCTTGGTTGGAGGAAGGTTAACATATTTTTGTTGTCCATTCCACAAAGAATCAAAATATTCTTTTTGTTGTTGGCGCTTGGGTTTGTTGTTGGATTTGGACATATTTTTGGGAATATCAAGCTTGTCTTTATGGCATTTGGGCTTGGATAGAGTGGATCCAACTCCAGATCGTAAATTTATTATCTCTTGAGAAAGTTTATCAACTTCCTTTTGGAGATTATCTTGATCTTGACTAACTTTTGGATCTAGGAGTTGGCCCACTTAGGCAATTCTAATGGAGTAACCTGTTTGATGAAATTGACTAGTTGAGAGAGAGAGAGCATGTCTTTTTCTTTCAACTTTTGAGTGGGTTGTTTAATAAAAGAATTTAAAGAAAGTATTTTAGATTTGGAATTATTCAGCTCATTCTGAAGAGAACAACGTTTATCAATAAAAACAATGAGATCCATTTTGAAAGAGTCAATCTGAGTGAGTGACTCATTTTATCCCCGTGGTTGGATTTAGTAAGACTCTTGGTTTTGTCAAGTTCCTTTTTAAGGGAGTCAACATGACATCGAGAGTCTTGCAGATCCAATCTAAGTGAACAGGAAATAGTCTTATGTTCCTCAGCTTCATCTCTCAAAGCATTCATAAGACCTTTTGAAACCTCGAGTTCCTCAGTCAACTTGGAGATTTTTCTGTTAAGATTAGCTTTAAGAGAGTTAGTCTCAGAAACATTTTAGCAACCAAAGTTAAGAAACCTTTAGGAGATATGCTATAAAGATCTGTTTCAAGATGAGAGTGAGTTACCTCATTGTTAGGGATCATAGAATCAGTTGGATCATGTGCCATGAGACACATCAGGCTGCTTGATTCTGCATCTTGATCATCAGAGTCCGAGTCCCCCAACCAATGGATGCCATTAGTGATCTTCCTTCAGGTTTTCCAAACTAATTTTTGAGGAGAGGGCTGTCCTTCTTGAAATGGCCATGCTTATTGCAGTTGAAACAGATGACAGAGTTAAAGATTTGTTTAAAGGAGTTTGAGAAAGACCGACTCTGTCGATTTGGCTAGATACGCATGAATTTTCAAAAATTCTTCACTAAGAAGATAAAGTCTTCCATGGTCTCAGCCTCACTTTCTTTGACTATAATATCCACTAACTCAGCCATTACTTTTTTTATTTGATTATCAGCAATGTAGGCAGCTTCTTGACTATGCTGAGTTACCTTAACTTGTAAAGCTTGGCCATTAAAAGTAGTATATCGACTAGAAGAGGAAGATGATGCATTACCACACTTTTTTTTGAAGTTTTTCTTGTACTTATCTACAGACTGTAGATAAGAGCCCAAGTCCTAACAGCTCCATTTGGAAAGATCTTTGCAAGCTTTGGTGAGATTATAGTTTCTACCCACTCTTCTCTAAGACTGTTGAGCAGCTTGTGCAAAACACTCTCTCTATCCAGTAGGATAGTAACTTCCTTCATAGTAGTTGTTAATAAATAAAAGCGATCAAGCACATCTTCTAAAGACTCACCTGGATTTTGCAAAAAGTTCTTGTAGTGCACTCTCAGTTCTTGCGCCTTGCATTTTTTGAGTTCAGTGACTCCTTCGTGGGTTGCTTGGAGAAGAGTCTAGATTTCATTTGCTGACTTGTAATGATTGACTATTCTCTGTTCTAGAATAGGCAGGCATGTAAAGATGGATCGAGATGCTTGTTGATTCAGCTCATACCTTTTGTGATCTACTGCAGTCCATGTAGATCGTTTTGGATTGACTGTGAGATCTCCTCCTATGACTATCTCTTATAATTCAGAGTTGACTGACTCGATGTGTTGCTCGATCTCATTTTTCCAATGATCATAGTTCATGGAAGTGAGTCTGGGATGCTCGAAGTGCATCTTGTTGTTTTTATTTGTGAAGAGGTCTGCCATTTCTTCTTAATTGGATGTCAGCTAAACGAGGCTCTAATACAACATGTAGGATCGGACAGCTGACTTAAACAACATGCTATATGATTTGACTCAATCGTGCTATGTATGCGGAAGCACTGATAATGTAGAAACACTCAGTTGAACTAATTGCGCGGATGCATTTACTCTAACTCTAAACGTGAAAGACTTTAAAAAAAACTAATTTAGAGAGCATTTGAAAGATGGAAAGGCATAATCGTACTCCAACAAGATACACATAATAAGCTATTTTATTTCCTGGTCAAACAAAATAACTTATAATGCCCACTCAGTAGAAGAGTTATACTTCATGGTTCTCACTTAGTCACTCTATACAGATTCTAATCAGCTCAGTGATAAGTGTAGCGAAAGCTAGGAACACCCTAGATTGAATCTATTGATCTACGCTAACTAACTTTGTTACATTTTCTCTCTCCAAAAATAAAATGCAACTCTCTTACAACTTTCTTAATGAAATCTCTTTGAAAGCGTTCGAGAATTAACTAATGATTACAACCCTATTTATACATCTCTTAGTTAAGCGTTGTAGAGAGTTAGTTCCGGAATTTTGGAACTAACTTAGTGGAGTGTGGATTGAGTTGAGTTGCGCCAGTCTTCAGGTGAAAACTTGGGAACTGACTTAGGTGGTCTTCTGACCGTTGGAGCATTTTGGGAGTTGATATATTCACTCCTTAAATTTCGCAACAGCTTGAGGAATTCTTTCTTGCTTCTTGGTTTGTACAGACTATGTTGTGTTTTGCAGCGAACGACTTGGTTGTGTTTTGCAGCGAGCGATTGACTCTGTTGTAGTGATTGACTATCTCAGCAACATCTTTATGTTCCAACAACTAAAGTTCTAAAACTATTTTTGTTGTTATTTATGGTAGCAATCATTGGTTATTGTGGGTGTCATGTGTCAACACATCAAATTTTGGTAAATTACCCGTTAAGAGATCTTCCAGAGATAGCAATACACATGCTTCTACAAAAGTAAGTGCGACTTAAATTAAATTTATACTAATTAGTTTTCTACACGTTGATATTTTACATTAATTATTTCATTTATGCAAATTTTTTATGGTCATGAATAAGGTTTAAGTGACATTAGTAGACCGTTCTCTACATCGTAATACCATTATATGCAAGAAAATATTGAATTTGATTTCATATTTTTGTATGTTAGTTATTTAGAGTAACATATTATATTTCAGTTTCTAATTAATGGTTGGTTTATGTTCAGATAATAGAGAGAGGTTCACAGATTTGTGGATATTATGTGATGCAATACATGTAAGAGACTGTTCAAAACATTGACACTTTGGTAGAAGATGGCACGGTAATAGATATTTATTTGTAGTTCTCGTACCATATGCAATATACCATTATTAATATAATAATGTTGTTTTTTATGAGGCTAGCTCATTGCGTTCTTTGCAAAGTCAATGAACAATTAAGCAGAATTCGATCTTGATTTTGTGAGAGATCATATGCAATTTTATTGGTCCAAGTTTGTGTAAACAATTTGGTGGTATACTCTCCAATATCTAGACTTAGAATTTTTACATTGTTTGGAAATTGCTACTTCTAGTTTTGCACTTGATTGATGATATACATGTTGTGCAAGTTAGTTGTGTATGGTTACTATGTTTTGGTTGCTTTGAGTGAATGGTCAGTTGACAAAGGTATTGAGTTTGTACAGGTTAATATGTTTATACTATGTAAATACAAATGGAGAAAGAAAAACATAAAAAAATGCACAAAATAAAGCATAGTTCCTACTAAAAATAGTGCCTTTTAGCTATGCGAAAACCTGCCACTATTTTGGTACCAAGTTATAAAGCATGGCTATGTGTACAAACCGTGTTGTATATGTAGAATTAAAAACGCGGTTATAGACAATAACCCTGCTTTTCAGTCTTATTCGTGGGAAGATGACAATTTCAAAGGATGGTTGCCTTTTAATCTTGCTTTATGTTCCATAATAGAGCGTGGTTCCGAACCATGCTTTTAATTTGTCTTTTGTGATGGTTATAAATAGCACGGTTTAGAACTGTGCTTTTGAGCAAAATAACCGTGTTTTTAGGTCTCTTTTCTAGCAGAATCTGACCAGCAATGGAGTGGCCTTCCAATGTAGCCCTAAAACTTTTCCTTGTGAGTAAGGTAAGTCAAATGCCTAGTGAACCCAATCCCGCTTCAATATTTCATGTTCATTGATTACTCACACTGGAAGTTTGAGTACATTCATTGTGTAACAGGGAAAGACTTGAAGTATTGCTTTAAACAAAGTGGATATACATTGTTAAGAAACCTGACCTTGCCACCCATATATCGGCCGCTTGGTTTGGTTAATAATAAACCATAAGTCTTGGCTACACACCCTTTTAAGATCACCCTTTTGAGCCTAGGAAGGTATGAACTACAAGGAACCAACCATGTAGGAACCCTTAGTTTTTATGAGATGGCAAGCTTGAAGACTCATTTCAAAGTGACTTTATCAGCAAAGCTAATGAAGATGCCTCTGTCCACAAAGCCACACAGAGTCACTCTTCAAGAATGAACAATTATTAAGCAATAAGAGTTTTTATGCAAGTAGAGTCTGCTACTAAAAAGGTCTTTCCTTTATTATCGAAAATGGAGAAATTATTGGAAGTTGGAACCCTTGGTTTTGATGATAATGGAATTAAAAGAAGTCATCTTAAGAAAGGAGTCTGGAACCAGAAGAAGTGCCCCACATTCTAGAAGGAGTATGTATGAAACTATAAGGAGTGCCCCAGCTAGAAGGAGCCGGTCTGCATGAAGTGATAAAGATGATACAAGTCAGACCGAGTCCAGATGTAGAAAGAGTCTTCCTGATCAACATTACTATCGTATAAGACATGTGAAGCTGTAAAGATAATGATGAGAGATTTTTGGAGTCAGTTACAGACAGACCGCATCTGGGTGCAACTGAATATGAAATTCTAGGGAACGTGCGCCACAGTTTGCCAACGTGCTGCAATTCCTAATTCCGGAATTTGAGCACCAAGGATAGCTGCTACCAAGCCACAAACGTTCATAAGACATGGAAGCTGAAAATTATGCCCCACGCACATGCCTAATACTCCATCCATCCAGTTGAGGGCAAAAATGTCAGAACCATACTTCTGGCTATGCTATATAAGAAAACATCATCACACTATTTCAATTTGCTTTTCTACTTTAATACTTCCTATATTAGGGAAGAGTCAGTTGGAAAGAAATACATGCCTCCTTTTACAAGCTACAATTCATATATCTAGCTATTTAGAGCTTTTGCACTTATTCTCTATATGTTGTATTGGTCTATTTGTTGAGGAGTGAGTGTAGGCGTTAGGTAGAGTTTGTTGCCTAATCCCAAGTGTGGAATACATCGTTGTAACCCTAAAAAAGTTAATCAATAAAGTTTCTCATTTTCGTATGGTATTGTGTTGCTTCCGCTATGTACATTACATCTAGAGCTAGTGTGTCTGAGTCTAATAACCTAAACACACTACATCAGCACCAACAGTCCTACACATCAACTGCTTATCATCTGATGACTTGTTCCCTCTTCAAACAACCTTAGATTTATTGATCATAATTCTAAGTTAAAGCAAATATTACTAGATCCTTTTTTTTATTAGATGATACATTAGGTTTAAGGTAAACTCTTTTGAGGTTAGAGTATGTTAATAAGTAGGAAAAATAATTCCAAGGCATGGACCATTCGAGGTGGTCATGCAATTGTCCATGTTTTTCAACAAAAGGAAGAAATTTCAAGCTAATGGCAGAAGGTGGTTCTCGAGATTCCCTTAGCTGAATAATCGTTCCATTTGGGAATTACGCTCTGTATCATAGACTCATAATACACGCATATCTATGATCTATTAACCTCTGTTTTGAATTTAATTTTAGGGATCTATCTGAAATAACAGATGTACCGTTTTCATTATCATTGGTTATTGTCGAGGGAAGGATAGAGTCACAGGCAGAGATACTTGATACTCTACATCCAAGGTGTGGCAGCTCTGATTCTTCAAGCTCACGCATATCCAATAGTACCCAGGTGATGGATACCTTTCAAAGGATATTTGTCTCTTAATCATTCTTTATGTTCCTTAATAAAGCGTGTTTTCAAACCATGATTTTTAATTATCTTTTTGTGATGGTTGTAAATACACGGTTTGAAACCGAGTTTTTGAGCAAAATAAATGTGTTTTCAGGTCTTTTTTCAGCATAATATGACTAGCAATGAAGTGGCCCTCCAATGTCACCCTATGACTTTTCTTTGTAAGGTGAGTCAAATCCTTAAATCTCCTTGAACCCAATTCCGCTTTGGTATTTCATGTACATAAGTTATTCCACCCAATCACCTTACAATCTGGCCAACAACGAATGCACTTCTAACATTGATTACTTACGCTGCAAGTTTGAGTACATTCATTTGTAGTAGGGAATGACTTTGAGTAAACAAAGTGGGTCTACATGGTTAAGAAAGAAGACCTTGCCACCAATGTATAAGCTTCTTGGTTTGGTCAATAAGAAACTCGAAGTCTAGGTTGTAGTCGCTTTTAAGATCACCCTTTTGAGCCTGGGGTAGGTATGAACTACAAGGAAGCGACCATGTCGCAACCCTTAGTTTTGATGTGATGACAAGCTTGAAGACTCACTACACACTAACTTTAACAACAAAGCTAATGAAGATGCATCTATCCACAAAGCCACACAGTGTCACACTCCAAGAATGAAGAATTATTGAGCAATGAAAGTTTTTATACAAGTAGGGTTCGCTACCAGAAAGGTCTTGCCATTATCATCAAAAAGGGAGAAACTGTTGGAACCCTTGGTTTTGATGATAATGGCATCAGAAGAAGTCAACCTAAGAAAGAGTCGAGAACTAGAAGAAGTGCCCCACATTCTATAAGGAGTGGGTCTGAATCTAGAAGGAGTGCCCCCTGCCAGATGAAGTCGGTCTGCATGAAGCAAGAAAGATGATGTAAGTCAAACGGATTCTGAATGTAGATGAAGTCTCCCTGATCAACGTTACTACCAGATTAGACACGTGAAGCTTTAAAGATAACATTGAAAGATTTTCAAAGTCAATTGCAGATAGACCACGTCTGGGCGTAACTGACTACGAAATTCCAGAGAACATGCGTCACATTTTGCCAACGTGCTGTAATTCCTAATTCTGAATTTGATAGCTGCTACTAAGCCACAAACATTCATAAGACGTGGAAGCCAAAAATTACGCCCCAAGCACATGCCCAACTCTCCATCCATTCAGCCGAGGGCAAAAATGTTGAAACTAGACTGTCTGCCTACGCTATATAAGGAAATTTCATCAGATTATTTCAATTGTGTTTTTCTGTTTTACTACTTCCTATACTAGGGAAAAGTCACCAGGATAAAGTGACATGCCTCCTATTACGAGCTTTAATTCTTATATCTAGCTATTTATAGATTTTGCACTTATTTCTTCATATGTTGTATTGATCTATTCGTTGAGGAGTGAGTGTAGGCTTTAGGAAAAGTCTATCTGCTTAACCCATGTGTGAGAAACTTTGTTGTAACCTTCAAAAGTATATCAATAAAGTTTCTTATTTTTGTATTGGTATTGTGTTGCTTTTGTTACATATAGTACATCCAGAGCTAGAGTGTTTGAGTTAATAACCAGACAAACTACGTCAGCACCAACAGTTCCTACAAATCAAGTGCTTGTCATCTGATGATTTTTCCCTCTTCAAACAACCATAGATTTATTGATCATAATTCTAATTTAAAGCATATATTACTTGTAACGACCCAAAACCGGCCTAGGAGTTAGGGACGTTACACGCCGCGTGTCTATTACCTAACACCGCAAGGCATGAAAGCAAACGCTCTCAAACCCAAATTCAAAGTACTTGCATTAAAGAGATATGAGAGTTTACAATATCCCAAATACCAAATGAAAGTAAATACAGAGTCAAGGCCCGTAGGCTACTGCAAGTCATAAGCGTCTAAAACGTAGAAGTCAAATACAAAGTCAAGTAAAACATAAACATAAATCAGAATTCCCAAGAGAGAAGAAGATCTGCATGCTCAATCTGCATAATAGAGAAAAGGGTGAGCTCAACTAGCCCAGTAAGCAGAAGACTTCCTCAAGGAAGCCTACTCAAAACAGAAGTCAGAAATATCATAAATTAGAGGAAAGCAATTGCCACTTTGTAAACAACGAAACGGAAATGGAGTGAATGCCAAACCAGATCAGAAACCATATCAAACATCAGATGGACCTTTCAGAAACATAATCTCAAGGTAGGACACTAGAAAACCGCTAATACATCAAAAGGACTCACACAATGTCCTATGGATCCAAATATCCCACATCAGAAGCTGTAGAGACAACTAACAGACTCGTCGGTCACTAAACGTCCTAAGGGAGACCCTAAGGAAACATATATATAAGGAATTCTTGCACAGCATGCTACGGGACAGGCCAACCTAACTATCCAAGGCTCATAAGCACAGTAACTAGGTCCTAAATTGTTTAAAAAATAACATATCAAATGTGCTTGAAAAGCATAACACATGTTTAAAACTCTTATTCACACATAGGGGATCCATACCCTGCATACAAAATTCAAAACGGGGCTCAAACGAGCAAAATAGATAAACTAGAAGAGGTGTCCGGACATGCGTCCGACCTTGCATGTCCGGACACAATGCAAATTCCAAAATAGAGAGCCGTGCGGACTTGCGTCCGACCTTGCAAGTCCGGACGTAATTTGAAATCAGAAGCGCGGAAACTTAAGGGCCTGTCCGGTCTTGTGTTCGACCTCACAAGTCCGGACGGAGTTCAAAGTTTAGTTTATAGAATCGTCCAAACATGTGTCCAGACTTACATGTCCCGACACATGTCGAATTGAAAATTTGTCAACGTTTGAACATGTGTCCGAACTTACAAGTTCGGACACATGCCGAGAGCAAAATCAGAAAAACATCCTCGCATGCTGTCGGACATACATGTCCGGACACTTCAAAAACACAAACAGAAGAGCCACGCCAGACGAACTGTCCGGACAGACAAGTCCGGACGGAAATCCGGACAACGCAAAAACCAGAAAACAGCAGAATGCAACAGAGACGAAGAACACCACAAATTCCACACCAAAATCAGCCAAAACATTCCAGAATGCAAATCAGTGCCCACGGGGGTTTAACTATTCGAATAACGTCTCAATTCCGAAGTGAAATCACATAACACAATCCAAATTCCAACCAGAAAAACACAATCAAAATCTGCACACCATGAGTGAATAAAACTACCCCGATTCCATCCCCCACTTACCTGAATTCGAAGTGTAGACAACCGTCAATTGAAGACTTATTATCCCCTAATGTTCACGCAGACAACGAGAAGGCAAAGCACTACTGATTTGTAGAGGAGGAAAACATGAACAGCAGCTGTGAGGAAGACGAGCAAAATACAGCAACAATCACACCAGAAATCAGAATTCACACCAAGAGAGGAAGAGAGGAAGGGAGCGCTCAAAACTGTTGGGAAGCAGAGCAAGATTTCGAAAACTAAACGGGGAATGGGATGAAAAGAAAATAAGAAATTTCCTTTCCTTATAAAATTACTTACCAAATATTAAGAGGGAAAAAGACCACCTTAATCCTTGACTTTTAATTAAATGTCCCGGACGTTCCAAACACTAGAAGATACATAATATAAGATGTGAGACAAAGCTGACATTAGGAAATTAGAAATAAAAACGAGTTATTACACCACTCTCCCCTTTAAGGAATTTCGTCCTCAAAATTCAACATACCTTATTGCTCGAAGAGGAAGGGAACTTAGCAAGCCATTCCTCCTTGAGTTCCCAAGTCACCTCGCGCTCGGACTGATCACACCATAGAACCTTCACCATAGGCAGTGTCTTACTACGTAGTCGACGAACATCACAAGCTAAAATCCAAACCGGAGCTGCATGCCTCATAAGTGAAATCTTCGCGGAGTCGAAACTGTCCATAATCAATCACATGAGTAGGGTCATGCAGATACTTCCTAAGCATCGACACATGAAAAATGTCGTGGACTCCTGCCAATGCTGGTGGCAACGCCAACCTATAGGCCATAGGGCCAACCCTCTCAAGCACCTCAAACGGACCCACAAAGCGAGGACTGAGCTTGCCTCTCTTACTAAACCGGACAACACCACGGACTAGAGAAATCTTCAGATAAACATGATCCCCAACTTGAAACTCAAGTGGACAACATCTCTGACCTGCATAGCTCTTCTGTCAGCTCTGGCAACCAACAAACACTCCCTGATCGTCCTGATCTTGTCCACAGATCCCTGTACAAACTCCGGACCCACAAGAACCCTCTCTTTCAGATCATCCCAACAGATGGGAGATCTACAACGCCTACCATAGAGTGCCTCAAATGGGGTCATCCTGATACTCGAATGAAAGCTATTATTAAGCAAATTCAATCAAAGTAACGTGCAAATCCCAGCTACCCCCGAAGTCTAGCACACACTCCCTCAGCATATCCTCTAGAATCTGATTCACCTCTCCGTCTAACCATCGGTCTGAGGATGATGCATAGAGCTGAACGTTAAATTCATCCCCAAAGCCTTATGTAGACTATGCCTGAAGTGGGACACGAATCTCGGATACCTGTCTGAGACAATAGTCGCCGGCACCCCATGCAATATCACAATCTCATCCAAATAAAGCCAAACAAGGCACTCAAGGCTAAAGGTCTTCCTTACTGGCAGGAAATTAGCTGATTTCATCAATCTATCCACAATAACCCATAAAGCATCAAAACCAGAAGACGCCCTAGGAAGTCCCACAATGAAGTCCAGCCCTACGCTCTCCCGCTTCCACTGAGGAACGGGAAGGGGCAGCAAACCAACAGGTCGCTGGTGCTCAGCCTTTACCTGTTGACAGGTCTGGCAATGAGCTACAAAATCTGAAATCTCACGCTTCATATTCGACCACCAGAAGGACTCTCTAAGGTCCCGGTACATGCTAACAGACATTTTAGCAGGGGAAAATATATACACATAAATAAAAGAATCCTACTAACTCTAATATAGGTAACGAAAATCCCGGTCGGAGCAAAGTGTAAGTAAGTTATGACCAAGAGTATCGAACCCAAGGGACTTAACAAAAAATCAGTTCTAATCCATAGTAATTGCCTAATTTAAAAAAGGGGGGTGATAAGTCAGGAATTTGTCTAAGTTTACTAGACTAATTCATGCTTAATTCTCTACATTATGACATTAACTTTCCTCTTTAATGCTTTAATTACTCTTCATTGTTATATTTGTCTCCAATGATCGATTTCACATGTTTTCAGGATAAAAACACTCAACAAAGTACTTAAATGAAGATTTTAGAGGTTGGAGTAACATGGGAAGTCAAACTAGAGTCAAATACAGATTTTCATTCACCACTGTTGTATTTTATTGAGGGTCCGGGTTTGCAGCTGGGTTTACAAACCCGGACCATCTCATCGCAGAAGTTTCTGCCTCTTTTCAGACTTGGTCCGGGTTTGAGGATGGGTTTGAAACCCGGACCATACCAAGGCGAAACTCTTCTGCCTACTTTTAGACGTGGTCCGGGTTTGCATCCTACTTTGCAACCCGGACCATCACAAGTGGAGCGCGGAGTTCTGTTTCGAGATTAACGGAATTAATTTATATCTTTATCATTTGTGGCCGTCGTTAATTAGGTTAGATTAGAGATAGATTTGAGAGGGAGAAAAGATAGAATTCCTTTGTTATAAAAAGAAGAGGCCAGCCAACGTGAAGGGGGACTTCTTCAGCGCACAAAATAGTCACGATACAGAGAGAATTAGTTTGAGAGTTTGAGTCTAGTTTGGAGTTTGGAGCAGAGCACAGAAAGGAGTTCACCACGGAGACTTCACCAGGAGTCTCAGAACAGAGTTTCTACTTGTTCTCTATTACTATTGAGCTTATTGTAAACATGTCAATGGCTGAGTAGTTCCTTTAGATTTCGGTTTGCTATGTATCCCTAAATTGACTATTCCTGTTCCTTTGTGATTTAATACAGTTCGATTGAGTAAAGTTATTTTCCTTGCTTAATTTCTTTAATCATTATAATTTGGCCAATTATAAAGATTAGTATTTTGTTAGCTTATATGTGACGACTGCGGCTTTCAATGATTACAGGAAAATAACCGGTTAGTTTAGAGACGGTAATTCCTCTAAATAGCTAATTGACTAATAAACTAGATTGTTCTTAAGGCGGTTAGTAAACAGTGGGTTCGTAACGAGAGTTAGAATTCGGTCTTTATTAACTAGTATTTGCTAAGCGGGAAACCGGAGGTAAATTATCTTTGTTCTAGGGTTTTACTCAGAATTGCCTTGGAAATCACTTAGGGATAGGAATTACAGATTTAGGGTGCAGTAGTAAACCGGGATCTCTTTTCCAAATCAGTTTCACAACATTTATTTTTTTTTCCTGCTTGTTATGTTTCACATTCTGTTTACAGTCTTTAATTGTCATCAAATCAAACCCCAATTTCCTGTTTATTTTGTTTCGGTAGTAAATATTAAACTAGACACATCGCCTCCTCTGGTTCGATACTTAGGGATTACTCTCTATTAAAACTTGCTAGAATTGACCGGTACACTTGCCGTTAGGTTTTACCCAACAAGTTTTTGGCGCCGTTGCCGGGGAGGCACGGTTAATTAGTTTAATCTTTATTTTATTTATTTTGTTCTTTAATTATTTTCTGTTTAGATTTACTTTTTTATTTTATTCAATTTGTTCGTTTGATTTTATCTTCCAGATTTTATTTCTGATTTTAATCCTTATTTGAATATTCTGTGCTTAGTAGTTAGGAATTTATCTGCATATTTTTGTGGGTTAAATTCTTTTTATCTTTTTCTGATTTTCTGTTATTTTATTCTAATTACTGCTGCCCTTTAATTTGCGCTATTATAGTTTCAGTTTACTAACTCTCGGTTTATGGTTAAAACCGTTCTGCAGGAGAACCAGAGTTCGAGCTCAATCTTGAGATCGAGAGATTCGCAAGACAGCTTCGAAGAGACTTGAACCTGGATCCACCAGCTGAGGAGAAGGTGCTCGAGCCACCTGTTATTGAAGAGGGTCCAGAAGTTCAACCACCAGTGAATATGGCGAACAACGAGAGGCAGATGAGGGACTACACCCGCCCAAGTGTTGAGGGGTTGGTGTCGCCAATTGTGATTCCTGCGCTACCAGCAGGAGTGCAGTGGCAGTTCAAGACTCACTATGTGACCATGGTGATGAACGCGCCTCAGTTCAGCGGGACGGTTTACTGAAGATCCGAATGTCCATCTCACTACATTCCTGAGATTGGTAGGAGCGTGTTCGACACCAGCTTCGCAGGAGGTGGCCCGGCTCACTCTGTTTCCATTCTCTCTGAGGGATAGAGCCGCTGAATGGTTAAACTCGCTAACGCCTGATAGTATCACTACTTGGGGAGAGCTGGCTAATGCATTCTTGGCAAAGTACTTCCCACCCTCTCGGATGCTGACCATGAGAGGAGAGATTACAAACTTCAAACAGTTCGCCGGTGAGTCCTTGTCTGAAGCTTGGGAGCGTTTTAAGGGAATAGTAAGGAAGGTACCACATCACGGTCTAGGAGAAGAGGTTATACTGCAGTCCTTTTACAAGGATTTGGATCCGTCTAGCCGGTTGTTGGTTGATACTTGTGCTGGAGGAAGTTTGATGGAGCTGCCTATTACACGAATTAAGGAGTTGTTAGAAACTATCACCACAGCAGCGAATCAGTGGGGAGGTACAAGAGTGGGAGAAGCTGCACCGAAGAAACCAGCTGGGGTTTATGAAGTAGATTCAAACACTTTCTTGGCTGCCAAGATAGAAGCAATGTCGAAGCAGTTTGAGCGTATGTGTGCAGTTATGAATCCAAAGTCCAGTGCAGCAGCTCCTGAGGTTTATCCACCGTGCGAGTACTGTGGTAGAGCTTCTAACATGTGCCAGTGTTCTCCCCACAAGAAGAGGCAGCGAACTATGTTGGTAACAGACCGGGTAATTACTTTGGGAATCAAGGGAATCCGGGTTATCAAGCTCAGCAGCAAAACCGTTACCAAGCTGGTGGTAACAACAATTACAATCAGAGGCCTCAGCAGCAGTACAATCCTTCCTATCAGAAACAGCCACTGCAGAATCAGCAAGCACAGAATTCGGGTGCTGGAGCGTCTTCTAGTATGGATGCAGTTCTGGCCAGGATGAATGACTTCATCTCAGTTAATACGAAGAAGTTTAATGAGCTGGAGGCTTTCAATCAGGAGCAGAGAACTTTTAATAATGACCAGAGGACTTTCAATAGGAATATCGAAACGCAGCTGTCTCAGATATCTCAGCAGTTAGCTCAGCGTCCTTTGGGTTCCTTGCCTAGTCAATCAGAGCAGAATCCGAGAGAGCACGCCAAGGCTATCACGTTGAGGAGTGGTACACAGCTTGACCCGGTGGTCCCTGAAGTTGAGGTCCCTCTCCCCGATGTTGAGCAGAATGAAGAGAATGCTCCAGCAGGTTCCCAGGAGGAACCACCAGCTGAAGAGGAGGAGGTAATTAGCAAGGCTACTAAGACTTCCACGCCTCCACGACGCGCAGTGCTGAAGCACCAGTTCCTTTTCCAAACCGGTTGAAGAAGAGAGACTTGGATGAGCAGTTTGGTAAGTTTTGACTATTTTTAAGAAACTGACCATTAACATTCCTTTTTCTGAAGCTTTGAAGCAGATGCCAATATATGCGAAGTTTATGAAGGACATCCTGTCCAACAGACGGTCCTTAGTGGAGAAGGATACTGTGCAGCTCACTGAGAGCGTTTCAGCTGTGCTTTCAAAGAAGCTTCCACCTAAGCTTGATGATCAGGTACTCCGGTCATACCTTGCGCGATAGGTAATGTGAATTGTGGTAAGGGCTTATGTGACTTAGGTGCAAGTATTAATCTGATGCCATTATCTATGTATTTGAAGCTTGGTCTAGGAGAATGTGCCTACTCGAATTACTTTGCAATTAGCTGATAGGTCGATTATCCTACCTAGAGGTGTGGTTAGAGATTTAATTGTTTCAGTTGGTACTTTTGCTTTTCCTGCGGATTTTGTTATTTTAGACATGGAAGAAGACAAGGTAGTACCACTTATTCTAGGTCGACCATTCATGCGTACAGCAAGGACCCTTATTGATGTTGAAGGAGGGAAGATTATACTGCGTTTACATGATGAGCAGCTTGTTTGACATGACCAAGGCTGCTACTCACCTTCTGATGTTCATGCTTGCTTTAGTCTAGATTGTATTGAACACTTTGATGCAGGATTATTCTTACAGTCCCACGGAGCTGGATGCGTTGGAGAAGTGTTTGGTGGATTCCATAGAGACCACTCATGATGATTCTGAGGTTTTCTGCTACAGCATTTCAGCTTCTGCTGGACGGCCATATAGGAAGAAACAGGATCGAGGAGGAACCGCGGGACCGAGTTCCAAAGACACTAGCTCTTCTGTGGATCACCACTTCTCTTGAGCTAAAACCGCTTCCTAGTCATCTAAATACGCTTTCTTAGTTCCTCCTACTGATTTACCTTGTTATTATTTCTAATGCTTTAACTGATGAACAGGAGGGAGCATTGTTGCAGATTTTGAGGAGGAACAAAGAGGCGCTAGGATGGTCCATTGCTGATATCAAAGGCATTGCTCCTACATTCTGCACCCACCGCATTTATCTTGAGGAGGATTACAAGCCATTGAGACAGCCTCAGCGGCGACTGAACCCGCACATGAAAGAGGTAGTCAAGAAGGAGGTTATCAAGCTACTGGATGCAGGTATAATCTATCCAATCTCTGACAGCGAATGGGTAAGTCCTACTCAGGTAGTACCCAAGAAAGGGGGCTTAACTGTAGTTCCTAATGATAAAGGTGAATTAATTCCTCAGCGTACTATTACTGGGCATAGAGTTTGCATTGATTATAGAAAGTTGAATGCCGCCACTAGGAAAGACCACTTCCCCTTCCATTTATTGATCAGATGCTAGAAAGGCTTGCAGGACAAGAATATTACTGTTTCTTAGATGGTTACTCTGGTTATTTTCAAATTCCAATTGCTAAGGAGGACCAAGAGAAAACTACTTTTACATGTCCATATGGTACTTATGCTTATCGTCGCATGCCTTTTGGTTTATGTAATGCACCTGGTACTTTTCAACGTTGCATGACTGCTATCTTTGCTGATTTTATTGAAAAGTGCATCGAAGTCTTTATGGATGATTTTTCTGTTTTTGGACCAACTTTTGATGCATGTTTGAGAGACTTGGATTTGATCTTAGCTAGATGCAGGGAGACTAACTTGGTGCTCAATTGGGAGAAGTGCCACTTCATGGTGCAGGAAGGCATCGTGCTCGGTCACAAGATTTCTAAGAAGGGGATCGAGGTGGACAAGGCCAAGGTTGAAGTCATTGAGCAGCTGCCACCACCTTCTTCGGTAAAGGATGTCCGAAGTTTTCTCGGTCACGCAGGTTTTTATAGGCGCTTTGTTAAGGATTTTCTAAGATCTCTAAGCCTCTTTGTGATTTATTACTCAAGGATGCTAAATTTGAGTTTACAAAGGAGTGCTTAGATGCGTTTAATTTGCTCAAAGCTAAATTGATTTCTGCACCTATTATTGTTGCTCCTGATTGGTCGTTGCCTTTTGAGATTATGTGTGATGCTAGTGACTACGCATTGGGAGCAGCTTTGGGGCAGAGGCATGACAAGGTATTGAGGATAGTCTACTACGCAAGTAAGACTATGAATGAGGCACAGAAGAACTATGCCACGACGGAGAAGGAGCTGTTGGCGATCGTCTTTGCTTGTGATAAGTTTCGACCGTACATCATTGGCAGCAAAGTCATCGTGCATACCGACCATTCTGCCCTCAGGTATCTCTTTGGAAAGATTGATGCTAAACCTCGTTTGATCCGTTGGATTTTGCTTTTGCAGGAATTTGACATTGAGATTCGAGATAAGCCAGGAGCGCAGAATGGAGTGGCGGATCACTTATCCGTATGGAAGTTCCTGACGATGGCAGGCCAATCAATGAGTATTTCCTGATGAGTATGTCTTCATGATCGGCCATTCTACGGACCCTTGGTACGCTGATATTGCGAATTACCTAGCCAAGGGTATCATCCCTCCGAGCTGTCATATCAGCAGAAGAAGAAGTTTCTATCTCCGGAAGCATTATTACGCTCGCTCCTTTCTCTGTCATCAGTCTCGTGCATTACCTTTGGGATACCCTTTCTGTTCAAGGTCTGTGCAGATGGTATGATTCGTCGTTGTGTATCTGAGGATGAAGCTAGAGACATCCTGACACACTGCCATTCTAGAGAAGCAGGAGGTCATTTTGGACCGGCTAGGACAGCCGCAAAAGTTTTGGAGGCTGGCTTCTTTTGGAAGAACTTGAACAAGGACTGTTATCAATTTGTCTCTACTTGTGATCAGTGCCAGAGGCAGGGGAATTTATCCAGACGTCACGAGATGCCTTTGAATTCGATCCTGGAGGTTGAGCCGTTCGACCTATGGGGTATTGATTTCATGGGACCATTCCCATCCTCTCAAGGTAACCTTTACATCCTGGTAGCTGTGGATTACGTTACCAAGTGGGCTGAAGCGATAGCAGCGCCGACCAATGATGCACGAGTGGTACTCAAGTTTCTAAAGAGGAATATCTTTACCCGGTTCGGTGTTCCACGAGCGATCATCAGTGACGGGGGTACACACTTCTGCAACAAGCAGTTTGAGGCTCTTCTACAGAAATACGGTGTGCGACATAAGGT
>CM041780.1:98295638-98343437 GCA_023374045.1 Limonium bicolor
CTCTTTCGAGCTGCTTCTTATTCATCTTGACATGCCTGTCATCCATTTAGGTGCTTCTCCACCCTCGGAGTTCCTTTATTACTCAGTTCTGTGTCATTTCTTGGTGCTCGTCCCACACACTTACCGTGGTTACCGAAGCTTACTTTATTTAGGCACTACTTCTGTAGTCCTATTCGGGTATGTCCCGTACATGTGCTCGTAGCTATCTAAGCTATGTAGGTTGGGTATTGTAACCTTTTTGGGTGTGGTAGGGTGGGTGTACCTACCCTTGACTAGGTACTTAGTCGGTTAGTATACCGTTGGTGGTATTATTTAGCTATGGTGGTTCGTAGACTTGTGTCCCGGTTTTTGTTACTTCATCATTTCCGCCTCGTTGCACGGTTGGTGCTTGCCTTCTCGCTGCTTATTGGCCAGCCGGGTTCTCGTGACTGCTAAGTATGTCGCCCCATGCTGCCGCATATTTCAGTTTCCTTGGATTAGGATCCCTGATCTCCTGCCATTAAGTGCGGTTATTATCAATCAGACGGGAACCGTCTCCGGGATTTCCGGTTCTCGGAATCTACCGCATGACTGGTTCTAGTTCATATCAAATTATTTAACAACTGCCAGATCGGGTTTCCCCATCTTTCTGGCATCCATTGCCGAGCTTTTTAACATGGGGTTTGTGGAGGGCGGGTTTGGTGTTGTAGGTATCCAGATCATACTGGAAGTTCCTAACTAGCGCATCTCTCGTGCTATCACTCAACCCTTAGTCCTAAGTCTCTAATTCCTAACTCGGTATTTCCTAAGCTCGGTATTCCAGTCATCAGAGCGATAACAGAGTGTAACACCCAGAGAGGGTTACCTCCCACATCAATTGGGGAGGAGAACGAAGTGTGCCTTATAGGTGCATGGATACCTCTCCCTTGTGTGACGCGTTTTGGGGAAAAACCCAGGAACAAATCCGTGCGGCCTGCGTGCCAAAGCGGACAATATCACACATGTGGGACCCTGGGCTGTTACAATATTCAAAGACAATCATTTGGAGCTTTTTGAGGCTCATTTTCCTTAAAAGTTACTTGTATACTATAACTAGGTAATGACTCTAGTCTTTTCCTTCTTGCTCAAGTTATTATGGGTAGCATTATGGAAAGGACTATGCTTTCACAGTTCTTTGGGCTCACCACTTGAAAGAGGATCTATGGTTTGAGTAGTTAAGTCAATTCCGTAGGCATTCTTCAAAGACAATCATTTGGGGCTTTTGGAAGTTCCATTTTCCAAAATAGTTACTTTTAGGCTAACTGAGTGGTGATTCTAATCTTATCATTCTAGCTCAAGCTAGTATGGATATTGAGATATTTCAGCTTAAATTAAGGTTTGGCTTTATCTCCCCATAACTCACACTTAGTAGTTAATTTATAACTCTTGTTATTTGAAATTTATGCCTCTCATACTTGAAGCTCAACTTCTCACCTATACCTATATATGTAGAATCTAATTGAGCTTGGAGCTTAATTCTTTTATGATGCTCTTAAGGCTTGTTATAAGTTACATAATCTAATGATTTTTTTATCGGTGACAGTAGTGGGTGAGTTTTAAACCCATGTGTAGGATTGATAGGGCTGACGTAATCTGTCTGTGTTGTTAGACTCAGACAGACTAGTTCAGGAAGCGGAAATAGTCAATCGAAGGCCTGACTTCAAAGTGTTTCAAGATGTAAGTTGTTGAAACACTTTGACTCCTTCAATGAATGGATTGAGTCAATCAACAAAATACCAATACTAGAATGAGAAACATTATTGATGGGTTTTTAGGGTTACAAGAAAGTATCTCACACTTGGGTTAGGCAGACAGACTCTGCCTAACGCCTACACTCACTCCTCAACAAATAGATCGATACATTATATGGAGAAATAAGTGCAAAAGTTCTAAATTAACAGATATAAGAATTGTAGCTTGTCATAGGAGACATGTCTCTTTTTCCTGGTGACTTGACCTAATATAGGAAGTATTGGAGCAGAAAAGCACACTTGCAACGGAAAACTCTAGCTCTTTATATAGCAAAGTCTCTAGAGGCGTTGATGGAGCCCGTTTTGATATTTTAGGGATCAAACCGTTTTTTAGCACAAATTTCAGACATGACTCAATTTTTGGGAACAGCCAGACACGTCTTGATCCTTAATTTTTGCTGGTGGTTATAACAACCTGAATGATGAACTCCTTCCTTGGAAAAATAGACTCCTTCCTTAATGATGATCTTCTTCTTTGAATGATAGACTTCTTTCTTCGAACGACGGACTCTGGTACCCGAGCGATTGTGTTTGAATTGGTATACTACTAACATTGATTGACCCATCAACTCAATTAATCGATGCATTCATAATGCACTCTATTTGTACTGATGGACTATGTCTATAGCAAAAATTCCACTTCCAACATTTCTCATTGACTCCATTTATGCGTAGATAAGGTCATTAATGCCAAAACCCAAAAGTTCCAATAATTTTCCCCTTTTTCCGATGATGGTGAAACCTATTGTGATTCCCCTTAATCCATGCATTCGTAGAAGGATTGCATGTTGCCCTTGCATTTGGAAATTCTTTTGGGTGTGCACCCCCAATAGAGTCAACTTCAGGTAGATCATTGATGCTCCTTTATCAACAGTGTTTGTCTTGGTCATCTAAGCACCTCATGAAGGGCGGCGGCTTGATAGAGTGGATCTGGATGTGGAACTTTGGCTCTACACAAAACAAATAGAATCGGTCTGAAGGTTGGAGTCCACCTTGAAAAAAATAAAAGAACTCTGCTATCTCATAGGTTATCTTTAAGTGGAGTGTGTCAATTAAACCTTGCTCTAATACCAATTCTAGGATCGATGAGGCTGACGTAGTTTGTCTAGGTTGTTAGACTCAGACATACTAGCTTGGGAAGTGGAAACAGTCAATTGAAGTCCTAACTTTAAAGTGTTCCAAGATGTAAGTCGTTGAAACACTTTGACTCTTCCAATGAATGGATGGAGTCGATAAAAAAATACCAATACACGAATGATAAACTTTATTGATAGACTTTTTAGGGTTACAAGAAAGTATCTCACACTTGGGGTTAGGCAGACAGACTCTGTCTAACGCCTACACTCACTCCTCAAGGAATAAATCAATACATTATATGAAGAAATAAGTGCAAAATCTCTAAATTTGTCATAGGAGACATGTATCTTTTTCCTGGTTACTTTTCCTAACATAGGAAGTATTGGAGCGGAAAAGCACACTTGCAACTAAGAACTCTGGCTCTTTATATAACAAAGTCTCTGGAGTCGTTGAAGGAGTCCGTTTCTGATATTTTAGGGATCAGTCTGTTTTCTAGTAGAAATTTCGGACTTGACTCAATTCTTGGGTAATTGAGGTTGTGACTCCAATAATAGAGGCTCAAGAAGTTGACTGATGATGATAGAACATTGAGAACAGCCAGACACGTCTTGATCCTTAATTTTTGCGTGTGGTTATAACAACCTGAATGATGAACTCCTTCCTTGGACAAACAGACTCCTTCCTTAATGATGATCTTCTTCTTTGAATGATAGACTTCTTTCTTGGAACGACGGACTCTAGTACCCGAGCGATTGTGTTTGAATTGGTATACTACTAACATTGATTGACCCAACAATTCAATTGATCGAATGCATTCATTAATGCACTTTATTTGTACAGATGGACTATGTTTATAGCAAAAAATACAGTTCCAGCATTTCTTTATTGACTTCTTTTGCACGTAGATTGAGTCATCATTGACAAAACCTAAAAGTTCAACACCCTGACACTAGTTGAACGAAAGGAATTAACCATGTTTAAAATGGTTGATTATTTACGGTTATGGACCGTAACTAAAAGCAGCGTCATGTATACCCGATAACTTTTAATTACAGTTTCAAACCATAATTAAAGGCCTTCTATCAGGTGCGCCTCTCACGGGCTTTAAATTACAGTTGGATCAAACAGCCATTTGAATTACTTTGGCGTGCGCCTACCAAAGGCTTTAAATTACGATTACTCTTTAGAACCATAATTTAAAGCCTTTAGCCCACGCCCGCCAAAGGGTTTTCAATTAAGGTTCTTCAGAGTAACCATAATTGTTTTCCTTTAATACTGTTTTTTTTGTTTTTTTGCAAATACACTAGAAACTTGTTACAACATCAGAATGAAATGCATATTCATACCTGTACAGAAGCAACTCCAAAAGATCATGAAATTTTATTGGCTGCTGAATTAAGTTACATATGTAGAAGTTTAACAACTGTTTTATTACAACATGCAATGCTGATACAAAAATGATGCTTAAATCATAGGTCAACTTAATATATTTTTTCATCATTTCTTAAAACAAGAAAACCCAACAAACAGTAACTCTTTCATATTCTAACCAAAAACAGTAGTTTCTTCACAAAAGCAAAAAGTATGCAAAAAGTATGTTTATCTACACTTAGACAGTGTTGCAGATGACTTTAATTATTGAAAAACTTCTCCAAACTAAGAGATTTCTAGTTTAGCTTCCAACTAATCAACTTTTAATCTCTCTCAAGCCATCCTTTCTTCTTCCCGATGATCTTTATTAATGTTGCGTAGGTCTAATGGGAAGGTATATTTGTCTGGTGGGAAGGGACATTCTAGGAGAAATCTCTTTGTACATTTTCAAGGGTTGTGGCTACAACCCTCATCGAAGGTGTTAGTAGAGGTTTATTCATGGCATGGTGGAGGTTGTCTATATTTTCTCTCCTGGATCATCAATGTCCATCACTTCTACCTCATCGATGCACAATATCTATCTTGGTGGCGACATGCTCAGGTCATGTATGGTGTACATGTGGGTTGGTGGAGAGTTGTTATCCCCTTGATTGTTACATACAAAATCACAGTGTAAGAATCAAATAGAGAAAGTGTTATGATAAAGACACATTAAAATAAGCATTCAATTGAATGGATGATTATTACCTGCCACCTGTATCATTCTCCAGTTTGATAGGCCTAGTAAATGACGCTGATCCTAACACAGTCGTAGGATTATCTTTTGGCGAAAGTTGACCCTATGCAATAGAAAATTTTTATGTTTCAAATGAAGTTTCATAATGTAAGTTGGCAAACCAAAAACCCATGAATTTATAACAGGTTGCTAAGCTCCGCGTGAAAATAAATCACAATATATTAACCTCAAGAACAAAAGGAAACAGTACATAGATTCTTAAGTTACATAATTAGCACAACTTAAAGACCAACATTCATATTATTACAACACAGGCAAACATAACAAACTTCAGACTTGGGCATCCAACTACTTAAAAATTGAAAATGCTACTACAATAACTAGGAAAGCACATACTAGGTACACCATCTTGGAAATCATAGTGTTGAGGTCCAACTAATAAGCAACACTACTTCTATGTTGTCAACTTTTCTTTTAATTTGTAAGACCTTGCCTTCACAAACGCAGTTGTTTCATTATCTTTTCCATCGGATTAATCTGCTTGGTTAATTTGTCTAAATTAACTACCATAGTTGATGTTGCCCTATTCTCCAACATTCTTCCACTGATTGGCCTGCTAACAGTATCCCACCACTTGAAGAAATCGCAAGTGTTGCACTTGAAGAACAAACGTCCAAAAATTTCAACTGTGTAAGAAATAAGTTGCATACACGACAGCTGGCAATCATAGTTGATGTAAGTTAGTGTTCAACTAGGTAAAAGTTCTACCAGTTGAAAAGGAATGCACAATGACATATAACCCGCAATAGTTTGTTAGGATTCATGATGAGACTAATGATCTTTAATCTTATTGATTCAAATGATATGTTAACTTGTTGTTTCATTGCCTTACTAAAGGAATCAGATTATGTGTTATATGAGGATGCTGTTAAAGATGATAGGTGGAAAAAGGCTATGTTAGAAGAGTTTCAAGCCCTTGATAGGAATAAAACTTAGGACCTTGTAGATTTTCCAATAGGAAAGAAAGAGATTGAATGAAAATTGGTCTACAAGCTGATGGTTCCTTGGAAAGATGTAAGGCAAGATTAGGTGATGACATTCTTGTCACGGGTGATCACTAAGAACCTATTAAAGCCATTAAGGAAGAACTTAATAGGAAGTTTAAAGATTAAGTCTTTTCTTAGACATAGAGCCTATACCAGTCAAGTCTGATAGCAGACTAGTATACATATCGCTAGGAATCCCGTGCTACACGAAAAGACAAAACATATAGAACTTGATGTTCACTTTGTTCGATAGAAGCTTCAGGATGGGTTAATATTAGTAGAGTTTGTGTCCTTCAAAGACCAGCTTGCAGATCTCCTAACTAAGACATTGTCAGGAAAAGATTATCCCTTGCTGATCAAGAAGATAGATTTGAAGTCTTGGACCAAAGAGGAGGGGCTATTAGGATTCACAATGAGAATTTCTTCTATATCCCTTATCTAAGTTATTAGCAGTCGACACTGTTGTGAGTATTTATTTGTAAAAACTCCTTTGGTTCAGAGGGAGAGTTTTCTTCTCCACTTTCACGCTCTTGCTGTAGAACAAGTGTTTATGGCTACGCTAAGATCAATATAAACCATAATTAATTATCTCTGACCCTCCACTTAAGGAACTATTTTACTACTTAACCGTAATTAATTAGCAATAATTTATTGTCTTTTTTTTCACCAATGTGATCTTTGGTTTACGGATATCTTTTCACCCTTTCCACTATTGACTAAACCGTCTAGGCTTGGTACCTAATATATAATCTATTAATTGATTGTGAACTCAACTAGCCTACTTGTTTAAACTCGATCTTTCATTCTTTGTTTTTTTTCTGATAGAGGAAGCAATTATTTGTAAAATATTCAAAATGAGATGCCATCAAGAAGCAAAAGACAATGCGTTTAGTTAGGCCAAAGAAAAAAGAGTATGGGATCAAGAACCTCTTGTAAGATTTAATAAGCACTCACAATTTAGCAAGCTAGCTCATAGGGGAAGTAATGAAACAGTAAGGAAGTAAGTATGTGCATGACTAGTGTAAGCTGTAGGATGTTAAGGAGAAAGGTATAAAAAAAATTGCAAAATATTTTTCCTAATATGGTACTTACCGTAAAAAAAGTCATGACTTTCCCATCAGTGGCTGGGTGAGACTTGAATCTTATTGTGCACATTTAGCCTTGGAAGATTTTTCGCATTAGCCTTTGCTAATCAAATATAATACAGAAAATATAACAATAATTTTAACATTAGTTGCTATAAAAAAAATACTAGTACTATAAAACAGAAGAGGTTACGACCTCAACACCACCATAATTTCAGAGATAGCTGCCCGCTTGATTTGATGACTGGAAGTGGACTGCAGTCAGTCTACTGCTTCTTTCTGTTAAGTAATTACACGAATTTCCGCTAACTCCACAAATTAAGCAATTAGGGAGAAGATAAGGGGTGAGGATTACCTACGGAAAGGAATTCTCCATCGTGGTCATCGGGTCCGGTTCTACCCGGAACCGGAGGTTTTACCTGGAACCGATTGGAATCGGAACCAGAACCGGAACCGAACCGCCTCAACCGGTTCCGAATACGAATACATGTTTTGAGATCCCGGCCCGGATTCGCCTGGAACCGCCTGTGAAATACCCCAAACCTTGATATGTTGTTTTAAATACTAAACTATGATATTTAAAGGCTAAAAAGTGCCTTAGAAACATCAGTGTACGATTTAAACCATGGTGAAAACAATAAAGTACCATAAATACAGTTTGAGCAAAAACATGCTCTAAACTTGGAGTGAACTTGGTTGGGACCAAAGAGCCTACCAAGACTTAATAATATTCAATTATGATTTAATAAGGCTAATTAAGTCCTTAGGAAACCTTGGTAGACAATTAAACCAAATAAAACACAAATAAATACCTTAAAGTCAATATGGGCAAAAATGTGCTCTAAGCTTGGGATAAGTTTGTATAAGACCTAAAGGTCATACCTATACCTTAATTATATGTTAATGAACATATAAAACCAATTAACAAAGGAAACCAAGCTTGAAAACAAGTTAAAACACAAAATGTGCTTTAAGGAGTCTTAAAGCACATTTTTGAAAAATTGTCTTGTAAATGAGTTTTGAATGGCAAAATGTCCATCATTACTCTTTAGTTAACATGTGTACTACTTAGTATCACATTTGGAAGTCTAAATCAATGGGAAATCAAAAATTTCACAACTATGTGCCTTGTTTTTGTGAATAGTAACTAAAATATGCTAGTTTATGACATAAGTCAATATAAGTAAGTTAGTTGGTCACAAAGACCATGATATGCCCTAGTATGTAAAGGGGGCCGGTTTTCATGTGTGACTCACCACACTTGACCAATCAAATAAACAAGGAAAAGTAATAAATCATAGTTACTATTTGCTTTTAGTTTAAATATCTCCAAAAGCAAGCTTTCTTCACATTCTCTCATTCCTCTCTTGTTCCCACCGTAGCCAACCCTTCTTCCTCCTCTCTCCATCGGTTTAGCTACAGCAACAATGCCATCTCCAACTTCCATGGCTAGTAACTTCTAGCTCCATATACCAAATCAAATTCTAAGACCATATTTGTCTTAGTTAGGCCAAGCTCTACACTTCTCTCTTTTCAAACCTTCAAGAACTCCATTTTGGTGCCATGGAGATTCACCATTGAAGGAGCTTGAGCTCATATTTTCATGCCTTGTCATTCTCCTTTGCTTCAAGGTAAGGAAAATCAAAGAAAAACAACATTTCCTCTTGTTTTTGTGTGTAACCGAGAATCACCTTTGATGGAGTCTTCTCTTGTTCTTTCGTAGCTCCATTTCAATCTTCAAAGGACAAGGAGGAGTCCTCTCTTGATGCTTATTCAAGCTCTCTTTGTTTCCAAGGTAAAACAACTATCCTAATGTGCAAAGACAATATATATAACCTAGGGTTTGTAAATGAGTTTAAGCATGAAGCTTGAATGCATTGGTTTTACTCATGGTTTTACTTGTGTATTGATTAGAACATTGACAAGTAGCCAAGTACTCTTGCCGATTTCCAAACAAGGAAGAATAAGAGTGTGCAAGTAAAAATCTTGAAGAAAAGAGGTAAACAAACTATCTCAATGTAGTTTAAATGCCTAGGAAAAATGAGCTTGATTTGCTTAATAAAATACCTAAGGAGCCAATGGAAAAGAGCTAGTGAATTGTTCTTAAGGAGATTATTAGAGGGCATATGTGATGTTGAGTGTATTTGCAGGTTAAAGGCAATATATACATGTGGAAATTCAGTGTTTATGGTTTATGCAATTTAAGGGCCTAAGAGCCATGTTATTTAAGGGCCTAAGTGCCAAGCAATTTGATTATGCACTATATTGTGATGTAGTGTAAATTTGGTGAAGTTTTGTGTGTGAGAAGGTTCTTGATGGATTTAGGTGTTCTTGAATGTTTAATGGTGAAAAACAATGTGTTTTGGTATGACAATATGCTAGGAGAACCCATGGCAAAATTTGGATAATGTACAAGAAGTTTTAAGTGCTTAAATGAGTTTTAGTGAACTAGGAAGTGTTAGGAATGAATAAATGTTTACTAGGGAGGAAAACATGTATTAAGGTGTTATATAGTGCTACGAGGATTTAGGCACTATCTTGAAGTTCTAGAAATCGAATAGGTGTTTTTGGGATGTAATAAAGTCTTGGAGAAGTTTGTTTTAGGTTTAGGTAATGTTGATGTATAAGGAATGAATGATGTTTAGGTAAGGATATGAGAAGGAATTTTAAGAAGGTGTGAACAAGGAAATTAGTTAGTGAGAAAAGATGCTTGGGAGATGATGTTAGGGTGTAGAGGAAACATCTTGGTATAGTGGTCATTATAGGTGAAATACCACTTAGAAAACCAAATGAGAAATGTTACAAGTGTTAAGAGATTTGTAAGAAAAAAAAATGAGTGACAAGTTGGACAATATTTTAAGGTAAATCAAAGTGAATTTTGGGTACTAGAATATGCCTAAGTTCATGTGTGAAGTTTGGGTAATCATGGATGAAGAAAGTAGATGAAACAAGACTTGAAAATGTCAATTTGGGAATTCTGTTACAGTGGTCCGGGACCCAGGTATTGGATGATGTCCCAGACCCTACACAAAAAAGGGTCGAGAGTTTTTCAAATGCTTTGGTCCGGGACTTGGGGTCAGTACAAGGTCCCGGACCACCCTATTAAAATCACCCGAGAGATTCCTTAAGTGTTGGTCCGGGACTTAGGGTGAGGACCAAGTCCCGGACCATTCTAAAAATGCTGTTTAAGGTATGAAAATGGTATGTAATGATGGGGATTGATAAGTAATGATGTTATAAGGTTGTTAAAGACATGTTAGGTGAGTTATAATGACAATTAAGTGGTGAAAAGTTGTCGTAAAATGTGAGAGTAAAACAAGTTAAAAATGTTAAGTTACTTAACTAGTTAACGGCGTTAACCATAGTCGTTCAACGTTACGCAAACATGTTACCCCCAATGTTAATGAAAGTAAATGTAATTTTACCAGTTGTTCAAAGATGTTACGAGGAACATGTGATGGCACGTTAGAGTGAAACCCCGGTGACAGGTATGGTTTTCTTGCAACCTGGTCCTACCGGATTACACCGGCTTGTATGCCAATGTGTTTTTCTGTATGTTTGCCACGTTGTAAGATAAAACATGTAATGAGTTTATAGTAATTCATTTATGTGGCGTGTTCAACTCCGATACCATTTAACCTCCAAAGTGTTAAACCTTAGCTAACTGAGTCTAGGATCACATGAAAGTTCGGTATTCGGATTAAACGACCCGAACCATGGGACGTTCTAACCACGGCTATGGTGTGTTAATTGTGTGATATTTGTGTGTGTATGTAAGGACCTCCCTCGTACGTTTAACCCGGTTGTAATACTGTATGGCGTGTGGATGTGATAGACTCCATAGTGGGGCTCTAACTAATATCTAAAAGTAAGTATGTACTAACAGGGGTGAGGAATCCGGTTGTTCCGGTCGCGCGTTGTTTGGGAGTGGGTATCCTTTTTAGCCTTACCCTCCTCTCTGTTATGGTTGTTTCCCTCACGGGTTATGATCTCCCATTAGCTTACTCCAAAGCTTAGCTATTCTGACTTATGATCGGTTTAGGGGGACATGTGTTTATGTGGTGTGTTCGGGTCACCATATCCGAACCATCTTAACTTAAGTTACTCGTCGGACTATTAGGACTGTAATGAGTGTTGTATAACGAGTTTATCATGAGGGTGACATCATTCTCTAGGCTCACCAGTGAATTAACTATGTTTGGGTCGGTTCCTAAGAGAACCGTTCCCGTTATGTTATGTGTTGTTGTTGTACTGCAATTCCCATTGCGATGTTGTTATGTGCACGTTGAAACGTGAAAAGTGTTGTTATGTGGTGTATGTTATATGTTGTAAAATGTGGAGTATGTGGATCATGGATATGAATCCCAGTTTGTGATAAGAGGCGTTTAAGGATAACCCGATTAACGGGTAAGTGTCGTCTATTAAGGAAGTAGCTCCATTAGAGGAGAAACACTCTAGGGTTAATGAACACAATGAGTGACTTATCAAGTAAGGATGTGTTATCTGTTTGTTGAGCCCATTGAGGTGGAATGTTATGTGTTGTGTGTTTATAGTTTACATGCATGATTTAAATATAATCAACCGCATGCTAAGACGACAATTAGTTGTGCGTGGCCCGGTAGCATGCGGGCTGCGGGATTACCATACCAGCAAAGGTGCTGAGCCCCTGGGGGGCCACCCTTTCTCTTCTTTTCCTATTTCAGGTACAAGGAGCTGGGAGCCGTTCGAGAGTAGGACGGGGTAGTCGTTTGTGATAAGAGGCGTTTAAGGATAACCCGATTAACGGGTAAGTGTCGTCTATTAAGGAAGTAGCTCCATTAGAGGAGAAAACTCTAGGGTTAATGAACACAATGAGTGACTTATCAAGTAAGGATGTGTTATCTGTTTGTTGAGCCCATTGAGGTGGAATTTATGTGTTGTGTGTTTATAGTTTACATGCATGATTTAAATATAATCAACCGCATGCTAAGACGACAATTAGTTGTGCGTGGCCCGGTAGCATGCGGGCTGCGGGATTACCATACCAGCAAAGGTGCTGAGCCCCTGGGGGGCCACCCTTTTCTCTTCTTTTTCCTATTTCAGGTACAAGGAGCTGGGAGCCGTTCGAGAGTAGGAGGGTAGCGTTTGTACTAGGGAATCATTTAAGTTATAAATGTACAGTAGGTGTAGTAAGACGACGTAATCAGTTGTAAATATCGGTACAGTTCCGGTTTGTCGGTACAGTGAGTATGTGTATGTTTAGTTGTTAATGGAAAGGGATAGTAATGTGTAGTCACTCGGAATCTAGTCCATCAGACCGATACAATGTATATGTAATAGCCTTGTTAGCCACGTGGGTGGTTAACGGCGTGGTAACACCAACGAGTTAAGTAATGTGATGAAGTACATTTTCCGCTGTAGATTGTTGTTAAGTGTGTTGTTGTTGGATGGGGTGTTACAAAAAGTGGTATCAGAGCGAAGTATCGCTCTGATGACTGAATTACCGAGCTTAGGAAGTACTGAGTTAGGATTTTAGTACTTTGGGTTAAGGGTTGAGTGATAGCGTGAGAGATACGCTAGTTAGGAATTACCAGCGTGTACTGGAAACCTACAGTGTCCAACCCGCCCTCCAAAATCCCTGTTTTATAACTTGGGAAACAACGCTAGAGAGATGGAAGTCCTCTCTTACTCGGGAATACCCGATCTGGCTGTTATAACTTGTGGGTACGGAGAACCTGTCATACGGTAGATCCTAAAAACTGGGAATCCGGAGACGGTTCCAATCTAAACAATGTTATCGCATTTCATAGCGAAGAGTGAAGAATCTGTATAGAAGAATGGAATTTCCGGCAACCTGGGTCGACATGCTGAGCAGTCGAGAATAACCAGCTTGCAACGCACCGACCGTGCAACAGGCAAGAAGGGAAATAATGGAACCCGGGACGAGAGTCTACGGAACCACAGTTGTTAAATGATACACCAACGGTATGCCAACCGACAAAGGAACTACAACGTAGTGCCCAAACAAGAGACAAGTCTCAGTAACCACGACAAGGGCGTGGAGTGGGCTACGAAGAGGATACAATACTAAGTAAAAGGGGACTCCAAGAATGGGGAACACCCCAGTTAATGATTATCATGTGAAGACAGTGAGAAGTCACCCAGAGGAATTAATTGTCAAGAGTAAGATCAAGTGAGGGCCAACAAGGCCACTGATGACAGTGCGGGTAAAAACAATACCACAACTAGGTATGTGTTGAACCGATAGCCGGTTAGCATGGCGCACTTGCCATGGCAAGTGCTGCTATAACAGGGCTGTTGGGGAAGTTTTAACAACTACAAAATACTTGGTAAAGTACCACGAAGTTAAGTGTGATCATTATAACTGTGGAAGGGCTTAACAGCCTAACCTTTGTAATTGGAAGTACACAGTCAGCAAGAAGCTAGATTGGGTTAAGGCAAGAAGACGTTGTGAACCATGAGAATTTTCTTTCAAACCCAGATTTATTCAAACTCTTTTCTTTTCAAAACCAAATTTTCTTTCAAACCCATACTCATTTTCTACCTTCTTTTAAAAACCAAACCAGAGGACCTACACCGGCCTCAGTGCCACACGGTAGGTAAGTTATACCCAGTTTACTTTGAATAACCGGAAAGGAAACCGGTAAACCCTAAGGGTAACAACCGAGGGAATGGATTGAGTTCATGGTAATACAACAGTGGATAGACTTTCCCTTGATTAAGTTCGGGAAGCACAGAAAGTATATTGTCACAAGACAATACAAGGGAGTTGACAACAGAATACTTCACCTAGGCGTGTGACGGACACTACAAGTGTACCAACTGTAATGTGGGACGACCACACTCCGTGAGGAGCTTGTGGGCCTGACAAACCTACTTATGGGTTAGTTGGGTAAGTAGCAATGTATCAGCATGGTACCCCATATATGTATACGAGTAGAGTCCGAAACACGGAAGTAGTCGACTCCGTACTACGGTCAGCAGTACAAGTCAAACAAATGCTAAGGATTACCACGAATGGTAGAAGTAAAAGAGCCCAGTTAAGTTAACAAGACTAAAGGAATCAGTGAATTCATTTCAAGGAAATGTATAAAAGTCAAGAAGTGCGAAGTGCACGGACTGTTATGTAAAGACATTGCATGTGTCTTAAGGATCCTCAGGGATGAACATAATAGCTGGAACGGTGGACCCAGCCTGTGCATGGCAAGCAGATGCCTAATGTGGACACATTAATGTGCAATGAACGGGACGAAACTCCCAGAATGAGTACCTACACTACCAGGAAATGTTGATTTTCACAGAAGAAGATAATAAGCCAGTCAAGAACGCAAACGGCGTGGCTAACTGAATATACTAATAAGTGCGAACCAGATGTAATGGCATAAATTAGCAACACCCAGGAGCAATCCTTGAAGGGTGCTCACATCAACGATAATAGTACGAAATGACAAGACAGAAACACAAGGGTTGAAACTAACACCAGTTTAGACATAAGTTGTCAGGAGACGGACTGACAACCCTAAGGGGCATCCCATGAAAGGAAACGGAATGCAACGACTTGTCATGGAGCTCAATATGATATCCAAACTATGTAATGTTGTACAGAGAAATAAATGTGTGTGAACCGTCCACAATGGACAGAGCTCGAAGCAGTAAGGCTCATAAGCCACAAATAAGATGTGTTATGTAAATTTGATTAATTGTGGAAGTCTAGGTTGTACAGGTAAATAGAGCGGAGAACGAACCACTACTTGTGAGTGGGGATACCTCTCGATATTGTAAACTGTGCAAGCGGTAGTAATGTGAACTAAGTTCAAGAGATATGTAAGGATCGATCATGTTGATATTGCGAGAAAACAGTTAGTTTAGTAGCATGTGAAGCATCCGGCTGAATAACGGCAGCTTGTAACTCGAGTGAGCTACGCTCAAAGAGAGCATTCAGTAGTCATCCAAGGAATGACGAATCATAATACGAAGGATGAAGTTATATGTGTGGAAGTTAATATGACAGTGAATACCATATAAGTTAGTGTTATACAATAAGTAAGAGCACGGTGCGCAGTAAGCGACCGTTGTATAAGTGTTGGTGAATAATAATATGGCAGGTAAGACCAGTTACGAGTTAGACTCAGTGGAGATGCAAGGTAAGTGATAGCAAATAACTAGGCAGTAAGCAGTAGCAAGTATTACGAGATAAGAATCTCAGTGAAAGACAGTGTGAATTCCATTGCGAATCGCATAAGAGATTTACTATCAAGAGTTTACGCCTCTGCACTCTGTTATGACTGAGTGTTTTGGTATTGCATTTGCACAGTAATGATCGAGTGCGATAGCTAGGATTTGGGAAATGTTAATTGTGGTGGAAACAAGAAGCGGCTTATAACGCATAGTGACTGATGCATAGGAAATGTAAAGACGTACCAATGGAAGAGTACTTGTACAGGACCAAATGTGGAGGCATGATTAACAGTAAGTGACTACAGTAGCACTAAATATCAAATGTCGGTATGGAATATACCTCAAATGTGGGAAATAACTGAGAGAGCACTACACATTGGGTAGTAGCTCAACCTCAACCGACAGTAAGTCGGAAGAAACAAGTCAATCATTATGAAATACGTAGCGGTTTACACAGTAAATTATTATGGAAGTGGATAGAAAGTTTATAACTCACCGAATTCGCGCACGGTAAGAGATACCACGTGTGGTTGAGAAACCGTTATTACCAAGATAAAGGCGATAATTGGGGATGTCAATACAGTAAGAATAACGAATGGGGCAAACTAAGCCTACAGTTATTAGAGTTTCGCAGCAGAAACTAGTGAGCCAGTGATTCAAGTGTTGAATGTGCGGTTGAACATGAGTGAACGGCTATTATTAATGCCTAGAAGCCTCACATGCCAGAACCGAAACCAGTTAAGAGTTAAAGCAACTCCAATGAGAATCTTGGGTTAGGAACTAAACCGCCAATATGGTTAAGATCCTGTAACCAGAACACATTGTATATAGACCGCGTGGAAGTTAAAGTACTTCACGATGGCAGAACATTTTAAACCAATGATTCAGTGATTTAGTAGTGGGCGTAAATCCCTTTAAGTGGGGTAGAGCGCAAAACCACTTAGTGTGTATTAACGTACAAGTGTACGTAGTACAGACATATATGTGCATAGCACAAAATAATTTGTTTTGATGATCGTGGGTGTGGTTAGTAAACATACGCATTCATTCATGGTTTAATTGTGGTAATTACGCACAGAAGATGCGAATACCATTGTGATAAGTGTGTTATTTGTTAACAGTTGTGTGTGATAGTACAAGTGTGGGGAGTAGAGAAACTCCCGGGGAACAAAACCCCTACATATATGTTCATATGACACTAAATGTGAAAACTGTGTGTTGTATTTTGATAAAATATATGTGTATATATACTATATAGTGAATCATGAAAGGGTATGAAAACCGACATAGAACCTAGTGAGAATAAGATTCCCTAGGTAACAGCATTAAAGTGAATGGAAATAATGATGACGAAGTCTATCCTGAGATGTTATGATCATGTTAGAATGATTAAAAAGATGAAATTGGAAAGAGTGTAGTACTTGATGCTTGGGAATTGAAAATGAAGTGGGAAGTGGAACTTGATTTGCATGCGATCAAGGGACGCCAACCAAAATGGGGTGGAAGGATAGTTCGACAACTGATGCTGATCCACATCAGGGTTGGATGATTCTTGACGCTCCCTTAAGTGGTCACAACTAACCACGCTAAGAAAAGAAGCAAAGAGAGTAAGTTGGACTTGGAGGTGTGTTGCGTTTTCCAAAAAGGATTTTCAATTGGTATTTCCAAAACAATCGATTAATATTTTGAATAAAGGATTCTCTTATACTTAACCTGGTAAAGAATATTTTTGTAGTACTTGCTCACGAGCCGAGGACGCATGAGCCTGCTTCGGACCGGTGACATGAGAAGTATATATGTTAAAGATTAAGTGATTGTTTTGATCTCCCAAAGGGACGGGGACCAGAAGGTGTCCATCGCGACCGGGTTCTACGGGATCACAGTGTATATAAAAGGATATTTTTGGTTGTTATACATGCTAAGACATGTTGTGTGGTATGTGTAATAAATATTATTTTGATCTTGAGTTCCAAAAGTATATGTTATCAAGACCTATGAGTCTAAATATTGTTGTGTTATATAGACCTATGTGTCTAAAGGCTGTTATGTTATCAAGACCTATGGGTCTAGATGTTGTTATGTTACCCAGACCCAAGAGTCTAAGGGTTGTTATGTATGTGCAAATGTTGTTAAGATACCCGGACCGTTAAGTCCGAGGTTATCATGTAAGTATGTTATGTTATGTTATGTTATGTATGGATGTGAATATGTTACCCGGACCATTAAGTCCGAGGGTGTGATGTAAAGTATGTTTGGTTATGGAAGTTTATTTCCAAGTGATACCTGCGTTCTAATCCAAATGATGTGTGGGAAGTGTGAACTTCGAGGACGAAGTTCTTTTAAGGGGGGGTAGATTGAAATACCCCAAACCTTGATATGTTGTTTAAATACTAAACTATGATATTTAAAGGCTAAAAAGTGCCTTAGAAACATCATTGTACGATTTAAACCATGGTGAAAACAATAAAGTACCATAAATACAGTTTGAGCAAAAACATGCTCTAAACTTGGAGTGAACTTGGTTGGGACCCAAAGAGCCTACCAAGACTTAATAATATTCAATTATGATTTAATAAGGCTAATTAAGTCCTTAGGAAACCTTGGTAGACAATTAAACCAAATAAAACACATATAAATACCTTAAAGTCAATATGGGCAAAAATGTGCTCTAAGCTTGGGATAAGTTTGTATAAGACTAAAGGTCATACCTATACCTTAATTATATGTTAATGAACATATAAAACCAATTACCAAAGAAAACCAAGCTTGAAAACAAGTTAAAACACAAAATGTGCTTTAAGGAGTCTTAAAGCACATTTTTGAAAAATTGTCTTGTAAATGAGTTTTGAATGGCAAAATGTCCATCATTACTCTTTAATTAACATGTGTACTACTTAGTATCACATTTGGAAGTCTAAATCAATGGGAAATCAAAAATTTCACAACTATGTGCCTTGTTTTGTGAATAGTAACTAAAATATGCTAGTTTATGACATAAGTCAATATAAGTAAGTTAGTTGGTCAACAAAGACCATGATATGCCCTAGTATGTAAAGGGGGCCGGTTTTCATGTGTGACTCACCACACTTGACCAATCAAATAAACAAGGAAAAGTAATAAAGCATAGTTACTATTTGCTTTTAGTTTAAATATCTCCAAAAGCAAGCTTTCTTCACATTCTCTCATTCCTCTCTTGTTCCCACCGTTGCCAACCCTTCTTCCTCCTCTCTCCATCGGTTTAGCTACAGCAACAATGCCATCTCCAACTTCCATGGCTAGTAACTTCTAGCTCCATATACCAAATCAAATTCTAAGACCATATTTGTCTTAGTTAGGCCAAGCTCTACACTTCTCTCTTTTCAAACCTTCAAGAACTCCATTTCGGTGCCATGGAGATTCACCATTGAAGGAGCTTGAGCTCATATTTTCATGCCTTGTCATTCTCCTTTGCTTCAAGGTAAGGAAAATCAAAGAAAAACAACATTTCCTCTTGTTTTTGTGTGTAATCGAGAATCACCTTTGATGGTGTCTTCTCTTGTTCTTTCATAGCTCCATTTCAATCTTCAAAGGACAAGGAGGAGTCCTCTCTTGATGCTTATTCAAGCTCTCTTTTGTTTCCAAGGTAAAACAACTATCCTAATGTGCAAAGACAATATATATAACCTAGGGTTTGTAAATGAGTTTAAGCATGAAGCTTGAATGCTCATTGGTTTTACTTGTGTATTGATTAGAACATTGACAAGTAGCCAAGTACTCTTGCCGATTTCCAAACAAGGAAGAATAAGAGTGTGCAAGTAAAAATCTTGAAGAAAAGAGGTAAACAAACTATCTCAATGTAGTTTAAATGCCTAGGAAAAATGAGCTTGATTTGCTTAATAAAATACCTAAGGAGCCAATGGAAAAGAGCTAGTGAATTGTTCTTAAGGAGATTATTAGAGGGCATATGTGATGTTGAGTGTATTTGCAGGTTAAAGGCAATATATACATGTGGAAATTCAGTGTTTATGGTTTATGCAATTTAAGGGCCTAAGAGCCATGTTATTTAAGGGCCTAAGTGCCTAGCAATTTGATTATGCACTATATTGTGATGTAGTGTAAATTTGGTGAAGTTTTGTGTGTGAGAAGGTTCTTGATGGATTTAGGTGTTCTTGAATGTTTAATGGTGAAAAACAATGTGTTTTGGTATGACAATATGCTAGGAGAACCCATGGCAAAATTTGGATAATGTACAAGAAGTTTTAAGTGCTTAAATGAGTTTTAGTGAACTAGGAAGTGTTAGGAATGAATAAATGTTTTACTAGGGAGGAAAACATGTATTAAGGTGTTATATAGTGCTACGAGGATTTAGGCACTATCTTGAAGTTCTAGAAATCCAATGGGTGTTTTTGGGATGTAATAAAGTCTTGGAGAAGTTTGTTTTAGGTTTAGGTAATGTTGATGTATAAGGAATGAATGATGTTTAGGTAAGGATATGAGAAGGAATTTTAAGAAGGTGTGAACAAGGAAATTAGTTAGTGAGAAAAGATGCTTGGGAGATGATGTTAGGGTGTAGAGGAAACATCTTGGTATAGTGGTCATTATAGGTGAAATACCACTTAGAAAACCAAAGAGAAATGTTACAAGTGTTAAGAGATTTGTAAGAAAAAAAAATGAGTGACAAGTTGGACAATGTTTTAAGGTAAATCAAAGTGATATTTTGGGTACTAGAATATGCCTAAGTTCATGTGTGAAGTTTGGGTAATCAATGGATGAAGAAAGTAGATGAAACAAGACTTGAAAATGTCAATTTGGGAATTCTGTTACAGTGGTCCGGGACCCAGGTATTGGATGATGTCCCAGACCCTACACAAAAAAGGGCCGAGAGTTTTTCAAATGCTTTGGTCCGGGACTTGGGGTCAGTACAAGGTCCCGACCACCCTATTAAAATCACCCGAGAGATTCCTTAAGTGTTGGTCCGGGACTTAGGGTGAGGACCAAGTCCCGGACCATTCTAAAAATGCTGTTTAAGGTATGAAAATGGTATGTAATGATGGGGATTGATAAGTAATGATGTTATAAGGTTGTTAAAGACATGTTAGGTGAGTTATAATGACAATTAAATGGGTGAAAAGTTGTAGTAAAATGTGAGAGTAAAACAAGTTAAAAATGTTAAGTTACTTAACTAGTTAACGGCGTTAACCATAGTCGTTCAACGTTACGCAAACATGTTACCCCCAATGTTAATGAAAGTAAATTAATTTACCAGTTGTTCAAAGATGTTACGAGGAACATGTGATGGCACGTTAGAGTGAAACCCGGTGACAGGTATGGTTTTCTTGCAACCTGTGTCCTACCGGATTACACCGGCTTGTATGCCAATGTGTTTTTCTGTATGTTTGCCACGTTGTAAGATAAAACATGTAATGAGTTATAGTAATTCATTATGTGGCGTGTTCAACTCCGATACCATTTAACCTCCAAAGTGTTAAACCTTAGCTAACTGAGTCTAGGATCACATGAAAGTTCGGTATTCGGATTAAACGACCCGAACCATGGGACGTTCTAACCACGGCTATGCGTGTGTTAATTGTGTGATATTTGTGTGTATGTAAGGACCTCCCTCGTATGTTTAACCCGGTTGTAATACTGTATGGCGTGTGGATGTGATAGACTCCATAGTGGGGCTCTAACTAATATCTAAAAGTAAGTATGTACTAACAAGGGGTGAGGAATCCGGTTTTCCGGTCGCGTTGTTTGGGAGTGGGTATCCTTTTTAGCCTTACCCTCCTCTCTGTTATGGTTGTTTCCCTCACGGGTTATGATCTCCCATTAGCTTACTCCAAAGCTTAGCTATTCTGACTTATGATCGGTTTAGGGGGAACATGTGTTTATGTGGTGTGTTCGGGTCACCATATCCGAACCATCTTAACTTAAGTTACTCGTCGGACTATTAGGACTGTAATGAGTGTTGTATAACGAGTTTATCATGAGGGTGACATCATTCTCTAGGCTCACCAGTGAATTAACTATGTTTGGGTCGGTTCCTAAGAGAACCGTTCCCGTTATGTTATGTGTTGTTGTTGTACTGCAATTCCCATTGCGATGTTGTTATGTGCACGTTGAAACGTGAAAAGTGTTGTTATGTGGTGTATGTTATATGTTGTAAAATGTGGAGTATGTGGATCATGGATATGAATCCCAGTTTGTGATAAGAGGCGTTTAAGGATAACCCGATTAACGGGTAAGTGTCGTCTATTAAGGAAGTAGCTCCATTAGAGGAGAAACACTCTAGGGTTAATGAACACAATGAGTGACTTATCAAGTAAGGATGTGTTATCTGTTTGTTGAGCCCATTGAGGTGGAATGTTATGTGTTGTGTGTTTATAGTTTACATGCATGATTTAAATATAATTAACCGCATGCTAAGACGACAATTAGTTGTGCGTGGCCCGGTAGCATGCGGGCTGCGGGATTACCATACCAGCAAAGGTGCTGCCCCTGGGGGGGCCACCCTTTTCTCTTCTTTTTCCTATTTCAGGTACAAGGAGCTGGGAGCCGTTCGAGAGTAGGACGGGGTAGTCGTTTGTACCTGGGTAATCATTTTAGTTATAAATGTACAGTAGGTGTAGTAAGACCGAAATTGTTATCGGCATCAGTTTGTAAATACTCGATACAGTTGGAAGGTATGTGTATGTTTAGTTGTTAATGGAAAGGGATAGTAATGTGTAGTCGCTCGGGAATCTAGTCCATCAGACCGATACAATGTATATGTAATAGCCTTGTTAGCCACGTGGGTGGTTAACGGCGTGTAACACCAACGACTTAAGTAATGTGATGAAGTACATTTTCCGCTGCAGATTGTTGTTAAGTGTGTTGTTGTTGGATGGGGTGTTACAGCCTGGAACTGTCGTCGGATTTGGAACTGGGAACCGGAACCAGAACCGATGGAACCGGAGGAACCGGAACAGGAACCGCCCCGGAACCGGTTACAATATGAAGGCCAACATGATGATTGGTATGGGATGAATGGGGATAACACCACTTAGGACTTCTATCTTGTAATATTTTAGAATGTATTAGTAATTTAGTATTACTTTCTTTCCATGTAATCTTTTTTTTAAGACTTGCAAATTGAAATCATATAACCTCTTAGTAGTTGTACTCTTTTTCCTTATTAGGGTTTTCCCAATGGGTTTTTACCTAATAAGGTTTTAATGAGGCAGTGAATCATATAATAAAATTCTCTTTGTTCCTTATTTTTTGTAAATTCAATAAAAATTCCTAAGTCTTTGTTTTTTACACATTTAAGATTATAAACGTGAAGAATAACCCATCAAGGAGTAAATTGGATGAAAAGAGCAACGTGTGCGCTCAAACGGATCTCAAATCGGAGCTAAAACGAAGGAACTGGAGTCGATCGAATCTTTCCGGAACCGCTCCGGAACCGGTCAGAACCGATCAGAACCGGAACCGGACGGAACCGGTTTTTTTACCGAATCCGAAGCGAATCCAGATTTCAGAACCAGAACCGGAACCGCCCAGACCGGTTCCGAATACGAATACACATTTTCCGGAACCGGAACCGGTGTTACCGGACCCGTGGCCACCATTACATAGCACGTGAAGTCAGAAGTCAGTGATAGGTGGCGTTTGCATATTTTTTGTTTTGTTTTGCAATTTCTTACTAACATAACTAATTATATTCGTTATAACAATTCATCAATTATATTAAACTACATGATTGTACATATTGTATAATAGCTAGTAGCTTTTAAATCTAATAATATTGGTTGGTTATGTATACATATAAATAATGGAGCACATATTAATTTAAATAGATATCTTAATCAATTGAATATTTTTTTAAAAAAAATGCTAATTTCAAACCATCACTATTACAAAAAATATAGATAATGACATTTTTTTAACCCCACTTAATAAAGTGTAGTAAATTTTTTAATATAACCACTCTATTTAGTTAAACTTGTTTGTGTAGAACTATATAATAAGAGCTTATGCTAAATGTAGGTACAAGTATGTATATATAAAATACAAAGATCTCTAATATCTCTACATCTATTATGAAGACACTTATAAGTGAAGGATTTAATTTTCCATATTTTATTTGTGTATAAAATTTGAACACCAAGTTAAATATTTATACTTTTATAAAGAAAAAAACTGAATGTTATTGCTATTGTATTATGGTTTTCTAATCTTATAATATTTTTTGTTGATACATATATGTAAAAACTGGAGTATAACAATTCAAAATACATCAATCAACTGATTACAATTAAAAAATTGCTAATACAAAACAAATACCAAGCTAATATTTATATTATTTTTGAAATTAAAAAAATTGATGTATGATATTTTTAAAAAATATTGTCGGTTAATTTTTTAACCTTCATGTTATAAGTTATCGTGTAGTGCATATGTAAAAATCAAATGTTAATAATTACGTAAAGTCGACTACAACAATTCAGTTTATTATATAATGTTGGAAATGTTATGTATAATCGTGACGTGGAATCGTTTATATATAATCATGGAATCATAGAAACGTGGAAGCGTTTATATAAAAACCTGGAAATGTTTATAAAAAAAATGTGGAAACGTTTATATAAATCGTGGATACGTTTATGCATAACAGTGGAAACGTTATACTTGATTGTGGCGTGGAAATGTGTTGTAGAAACGTTATATTTATTTGTGGCATGGAATATATAATTGGGTAAACGTATATATGTAATCATGGCGTGTAAACGTTTATATATACATCATGGAATCGTACTGTGGCATGGAAACAGTCATATATTCATGCCATGGAAACGTTATATATAATCATGGAATCGTAGAAACGGGGAAACGTTTAAATAAAAACGTGGAAACGTATATATAACAACGTGGAAATATTTAAATAAAAAGGTGGAAATGTTTAAATAAAAAGTGGAAACATTATCCGAACTCATGGACTCCTTTATGTATAACGGTGGAAACATTATATACTTGTGCGAAAACATCATATATATAATTATAAAAATGTTTATATATAATCATGTAGTGGAAATGTTTATATGTACTCGTGGCGTGGAAACATTATAGATAATCATGGAATTGTAGAAACGTGGAAACATTTAAATGAACATGTGGAAACATTTATTTGAATTTGTGACACCATTATGTAAAATGTTGGAAACGTTATTTATAATTGTGGTGTGGAAATCTATCGAGTTAGTGACAACAATATATAGTGTAGAACTAATGTCAAAAAGATTACCCAACCCCCCAAACACCCAAAAAACCACCCTAGGATAGCTAAAAACGTCGAAGGCATTTTTATGACCCTAAACCCTGCACTACAAACTGTAAAAAACTGTCGAGTTAGTGACGACAATATAAAGTGTTGAACTAATGCCAAAAATTACCCTACCCCCCCCCCCCCCCCCAAACACCCAAAAAACCACCCTTGGATAGCTAAAAACATCGAATGAAATACCCCTAACCTTTAAAACATAATTAAACGATCTACTAATGATCTAATATGATTAATAAACATCTAAACATTATTGGGAAACAATCTAAAAGATCTCAACAAGGCAAAACATGCCTTAAGATCGGTAAAGCCAATAATGTGCTTTAAGACACTATAAAGATTGTATGACCTCAAATAGGATCCAAGGTGGATTCCTAAGTATTATAATGAAGTAAGGAACACAACAAAACTGTTCTCAAAGAAAACTAAGCTCAGGAACACCCTGTGACACAAAAAGGTGCACTAAAACACCTTAAAGCACGTTTTTGTGAAATTGCCTTCTAAATTGGTTTTTAATGGGCTTAAAGGTTATAATTACCTTTAAATATGATATTATATCACATTATATCATATTAGGAATTTAATTCCAAAATTTACAAATTTTTACAAATTTAATATTAAAATATTAATAAAACCCTAAAAGGGGGCCCGCTTGAGCCAACATTGACTAAGAATGGTCAAGAGGTCAAAGTTGACCCCTTGGACCACATGGAATCGGCAGCTACAAGCAAGAGGAGGCTGGATTCACCACTTGCACATTCAAGAGACAAGTCTCCAACACAAGCCCTTAAATCAAGGAGACTACTTTACCTTTCCATTATATGATTAAACAATACACTCTTTGCTCCATTATTGTTCCAATTGGCCTCCAAAACCGTGTGAGCCAGCCTTGCCCCTCCAATAACCGATGCCACCCCATGCTTATCCCCTTGGATGAGTCATTAGCCATTTACTAAACATTAATAAATCAAAAGTTGCTTTTTCATTCAATAATGCTCATTTAAATTATTTCCTTGGCTCTTGGCCCATTCCAACTGAGCTAGCTCCATTCCAGCCGAGCTCACTCACCTTCCAAACTCTCTCAACCGATGTTCTTGAGTTAGGAAGACAACTCCATCTCTTAAGCTTCAAAGGTAATGGTTTAAGGCTTATTTTGGCTCTTTTCTTCATCTCTTCACCATGTACACTTAGATCTCGTGGCTCATCACTTCCTATGGCTTATTCTCAGTGTTTTAAGGTTAGAACACCAACCAATTTCGGCTGAAGCAAGTATAGGGACCAAGGTTTCCCAAATTTGCATTTTAAGGTAAAAAACATACCTTAAGCTCTACTCTTCATCTGATTTTTCCTTTGATTTTATGAGTCTATACACTCATAATCTTCATATTTACATGTTAAATCAGTTGGTTAGCCATTTGAAGCAAGGGAGGCCGAGATCTAGAGGAAATACCCTTCTTTAAGGCATTTTTCCAAGGTAAAACCTAATACCAAGGCAGCTTGGTTGTCTAGCTATTTCCTATGTCTATATGGTGAATTTAACACCTTGTGGGTGTTTTATTCAGGCTGAATCCCTCTTGAAGTCCCCTTGCATTTTAAGGTGATTTTGCCTTAAATCTTACATTAATTGTTCCTTATGGTTAAGCTCAAGCTTGGAGTATAACCATATCTTATTTTGGTGTATTAAACATGTCTAAATGATGTGGTGAATTTTCCTTCAAGTGGCCAAGTTCATACAAGGAGAAAACAAGGTATAAACACCTTAAAACTTATGATTTATGATTTCAAACCTATATATTAATTATGCCGAAGGGAACTTAATAATATGGGTTATATTAACCTAGAAAATGGAAAAAAAATGACTAAGATAAATTAAGCAAGTCATTTAAGAGATTTAATTAACATAATGGTCAAATTATGACATTATGTGGAAAAAATAATTAATCTATGGTGAGGCTGGTGAGTTTATACTATATTTGAGACATTTAAAGTGTAATTTATTTTGCAAGTTCAAGGTTGTAATAAGGCCATGTCATTAGGCCATTTTAATTTAAGTTTAAAGCTTATTTATTTTGATTTATGCTATATAATTAAAATTGGGGTCAAACGGTAATTACTAACAAAAATTAAGCCGTGGGCTTAATTTAGAGGAATTTAGGGTTTTTAAATGAATTTAATAAAATTATAACATTTTATAAAGTTTAGTGTCAAAATTGTAAAAATAGAAAAACTATGGGGTATTATTGGTGATTACCGAAAGTTTGGTTCCAATTTGGTGTTAGAAGTCAAAGTTGACTATATAGGAGACTTTGACCAAGTTTGGAGGATTTAAGAAATTAAAATACTACCTTATATTAAGATAGTATTAAATTGTAAAAGATTTATAAGAGATGGGGCTAATGTAATTTCCGAAACTTTGGGGTACTAAATGGGATTTAGTACAGTCCTTAAGTTATTAGGAATTTTTAGAAGTTTATTTGGTTAAATTTGGAGTTTATATGAATTATATAAGTATAATATGATATTTTATAACATTGTTACAAATGGGTAACAATGGGTAAAACCGAGATTTATGAAAGTATAAGGTTAGGAATAATATTTATAACCTTTTGGTATAGTTTGGTAATTTTTGGAGTTATATATAAGATTTTATAAAGATATTGTATAATATATAGTTTTAATGGAATTAGAAAACTATGTATTATAAATTGGGAAGATTTGGAAATATACAAAGTTTGGTGGTGGGAATTTAATTAAAACAGTCCTAGGGCTGTTCGAAAATTATAGCCTTTAAAAACTATAGGTTATAATTATATTAAGGTTTAAGGATTATAATATAAGGTATATTATAAGTGTAACAATGAAATATAATTTGGGTTGATTTGTGATTTATAGAAGTTTAGTGGTTTATAGTGAAAGCCGAAAATATAAGGGCTGTTTGGTATTTTAAACAATTTACAACTATATGTTATAATTGTTTTAATGACATAAATGTCATAATATATGTTATAACTATAATGTAACATTATATTAATTATGTGGTGGATTTTGTAAATATTTAAGAACATAGGTGCTGTTCGGAAATATTAACATTTTTAAATGAAATTTATAATATGGTTTTAATGTTATAAGAGTTATAACATTTATAATATAAGAGGTATTCATTAAAAAGAATGAATATATATTATAAGACTTACCATATAATAAATAGTTCCATAATACATGTATATAAATAAATATATGTTATGGTGTAAAAATAATATGGTTCAATAACCATGTATTTCATAATTAAAATGATAAAGAAAAGGGAAAAAATTACAAACATTGGATATGGAATTCTAATGTTAAGAGTATACATGGATAATAAGGATTATAATTCAAAGTATTGTTTACATATGAATTATACCACATTGAACTTAAAAAAAAACAAACCTTAGAAAAATAAATACTAAGGTGAGATGAATGTAATGAAGAATCATACAATATAGAAACAAACTATATGATACAAGGGTATTTAAGTTACATGCGATAACAAGTTCAACAATAAGTATATTAATATACGAGACAAGACTACGCATGTAATATAACACTTTTTCCAATCTCGAGTTAAGCCGAAAACCCGACAAACGTTGACAGTTAATAACGGGGGATTAACCGGGAGTATTAGTGACGGTACGGGGTACCGTAGGTTGTATTGTTATACGGGATGCTAATCAGTAGCATTATGTATTGTTTAGACTGTTAGAGACGACACACGGAGCATAGGACTTGCTGATTCATACTCCACCGTAATACATCAGGGTGAACGGTATGTTGTTATGTGTCTCTGATTGTCTCTGAGGGCTTCCTCAGTTCAGACTTCTGTGTGATCTGTGATAAGATTGTTTGTCTGAATGTGTTAATTAATATGCATGAATTGTATATTTATAGCTGCTTATTATTTACTGTTGTTGAGTTAACAGTATTGGTTCGTATATATGAACCTATATATAAAACGAACTAGCGGCTATGGTGCTATCTTATATGAAATATAAGGATCGTCAGAAAAACGTTGTAGCACTAGGATAATAAGATATACATATTATCCGAGACTTTTATACGGAGCATTGGCCTTTCTAAACGCCGCTCTCGTATCTAACACTGGATCCCGAGTTTACAGACTCCGGATTGGACTAATGACCTTAGTCTGCTGTGTTAGAAAATTTGGTAATGCGATGCGATGGTATAATTAATTAATGAAAGATAAAGCCAAGAGGATGTGGCTCTTGGTGCGCGTGTGATCACAAAAACGATACCAGGATGTCCGCGTACGGGTCCGTAAGTATCAAGAAAATTTCCCGTGAGCTAGAATGGCTCGTTGGTCGGAGACTCTACCGCTGGAGTGGCTACTGCCGTGGGTGACCCGCCATAATATATGGGTAATTAGAGACATGTCGTTTTAACGAGACATTGTCACTAGGTATAACTGAACAATTAATACAGTTGAGACTTGTACAGTGGCGAACAATATTGGTTTCTACACCATGGACGAGAATTAATACTTGTTTATTATTCTCGTTGTTTCGCTTTGTTGTTCATTGGTTATACTTGTGGTATATTATGTGTGTTGATGGTTGTGTTATTGTATGGATATTACTGTTAATTGTTTTACAGTTTAAATATTAAAACGGTATTGCATGTAACGAATCTCATGCTCTCGACCAATTAATTGAGGGGTTTGAGGGGCATGACGGGGCATGTGATAACATACTCAGCAGGGGCTGATTCCATACCACAAACCATTTTTTTTCAGGAGATTAGCTGGTGGGTCGACGCGGGGCGCGACGGTTGTGTTACTGTTGGTTAAGACTTGGTACGGTTGATACTAATGTTGTTTGGACTCGGGTTGTGTAACCGAGATGTATTGTTCGGTTGTTGTTGGATTTGTTTTAAATTGTTTAAGTACTACTATCTATCTCTTGTGGTCACTGCGGGAATACGTTTCGCAGTTGATTATCAGGTAATTCGTTATCACCCGTATGGGCGAGTGATAACAGTGACACCATTAGAGCGACAGTCTGTTATTTACCGCTGCGATTATTTATTATGTGCGACATTTATATAATTAGGAGCCGAATTAGTAGGGGTGTTACAAAAGTGGTATCAGAGCGGAGTACCGCTCTGATTACAAGAGATAGTAGTTTAAGTACCGTGAGCTTAGGTTATTCAACACCAGTACCAAGGGAAGTTGTAAAATTTAAGTTAGGAGATTGTCGGGGACAATGTGTTTTATGCCTTTAGGGCTATGTGAACTTATGGTTGGGAAAGTACAGTATTTATACCAAGAGCTGACTTTGATTCTGAATTCTTCAGATGTCTTCCGGACGACGATCTGGCAGAGGCAGAGGAGGTGGTGGAAGAGGCGGCGGGCCTGGAGGAGGTCCTCCTGAGGCCCCAGCCGTGGGCGTTGCTGAGACGGTAGCGCCGTCTTTGCTCAGCTAGCCCTGATGGGGGTGTCCAGATAGGAGCACCACCTGTAGTCCCACCCGTACCCGCACCTAGAGAGCCAAATTGGCTAAAGAGCGTTGCTGACACGAGTACCTACTATGACGGGTAGCTGACCCCACCGTCCTGGAGAGATACATGTTGAGCGAGAAGGCCTTCGATGCCATTCATGTGCCTGCTGAGCACCGGGTCGGTATAGCGGCCTTCATCTGAGGGACGCCGCCAGCACTTGGTGGAGGTCCGTGAAGGCACACTACCGCTATAGAGGGTTTTGGTTGGACAGGCTTTGTGGAATTGCTGAGAGAGAAGTACTATCCTGCTCATTTGAAGCAGAGGAAGGGGAAGAGTTTGAGGCCCTGAGCAGGGTAGTATGACAGTAGATCAGTACTACTCCTCTTTATTGGGCTCTTGGACTTTGTCCCAGGAGTTGTTTATTCTGATACTGTGAAAGTGGAGAAATTTAGAGGCGGGTTGCGATATGCTATCAAGGCCGCCATGGGTGCTGCCTTATACCCTACGATCCAGGTAAAATTAGTTGACAGATTATACCTTGTAACTCAGTTTGATTTATTACAAGTTCGGGGAACTCATTGATGCATTATAGGAATGCTACGAGCTGCTTCTCGGACCGAGCTGTTGGTGAACAGCCGGGAGGACAGCAAGGGGCAGAAGCGTAAGGCCCCCGAGAAGGAGGCGGAGGTTGCGGCTGGAAGCGGAAGCAGCAAGGGTTGGAAGTAAGAACCACCTTTAAGTTATTTAATCCATTTAAATTACTTACTTACTGCCTGCTTTTATACCTGCTATTCCTGACACTTTGACGATCACAGGAAGAAAAAGTTCTCCTGGAAGGAGAAGAAGAAGGAGCAGGCCAGCCAGAAGGGCAAAGAGAAGGTCCTGATGCTGACCGGGCCTACCTACGTTGTCCAGCCTCTTAGATCTGCACCCCCTAAGGGTAAGCGATCTAACCTTGTGAATGAGTTGTGTACTATACTATCCATTACCATCCTTGTATTAATCTGAGTGTGATATGATAATAGGTTCTGCACCCCAGCGCCACTTTCACTGCAAGCGCTGTGGTAAAGACCACCCGGGTGTTGACTGCACCGGGCAAGCGGTGGACTGCCACCATTGTGGAAAGAAGGCCACAGGTCGTTCGAGTGCTTTGCTAATCCAGAGAGCCGAGCGTACCGCCCGCCGAAGGGGACTCAGAGCGCACCTACTGGAGGAGGTGGAGCTCGAGGTGGCCAGAGGGGGCCGGCGCCCCAAGCCCAGAGGGGGTAGCAGCAGCAGCAGCAGAACCAGAACCAGAGGAACCCGCCGGGCAACCGTGTGCTGAATGCAGCGGGAGCTTCAGGCGCTGGCACTAGTACCCAGCGCGGTGAAGGTTAGCATTTGAAACCTTAACCATTGTATGAGAGCATGACTAAGTGTTAAACGCTTTACCTTAGCATGAATGCGTGTTTTAATTACCGCTTTAGATAAACAACTTATCTAGGAAACCTTTACCTCTTAGGAGACTTCGACATCTGCTATCCCACACTTACAAGACAGAGATCACCTAGACCCGTGGAAGAAAGACGGGAGTACCCTAGTGAGTTGTGTCATGTGGTCAGACCGGGCATGATACTTCTCAGAGAGTTCCTAACCCTAGATGAGCAAATCGCCATAGTGAATGAGTGTAGAGCTTTGGGTAAGGGCATAGGAGGATTTTATACCCCTGTATTTAATAGTGGTTCTAGAATGAAACTGCACATGATGTGCTTAGGGAAAGATTGGGATCCACAAGCTAGGGTTTATCGAGAGGTGAGGATGGTAGGTGGCGTATATACCTAGGATACCTGAGAGTTTCCTAACCTTGGTGAGAAACGCAATGGATATTGCTCAAGACTGTGAGACTTTTCCATTACCCGACATGACACCTGACGTTTGCATCATCAACTACTACGAGCAGGGAGGAAAGCTTGGGATGCACCAGGACCGTGATGAGACGACCGAGTCCATCACCAGAGGAATACCGGTTGTGTCATTCTCCATCGGCGATGATGCTGAGTTCATCTATGGAGACCAGAAGAGGATGGATCTAGCAAGCAAGATCATCCTCAAGTCTGGGGATGTGTTGGTATTTGGTGGAGAGGCGAGGCTTGTATACCATGGTATTAAGAGCATTAAGCTCAATACCGCCCCACCAGCCTAGTGAATGATACCCACATCCGACCTGGCCGTTTAAATTTGACTTTCAGACAGTACTGATGTAATAGCAGTACTAAGTGTGTAACCTTGTATAATACAGTTGGATGAATGAAATAAGAGTTTTGTACTTCAAGTATATGTGTTCAGTTTGTTGATACCGTTAATTCATAACTTCAGGCTACGAAATGGAAAGGAGGGTACCATCTGCATCTTAGATATGGCGCAAGCCAAGGAGTCCGGTAATGTCATCACAGGTATGACAATTACAACCGACAGTAATTAGTGATTTATTGGGACTCGATGCTAATACGAGATGATCTCAGGTACCTTTCCTGTTGATGGTGTTAGTGCTTCCGTATTGTTCGACTCAGGGGCTTCACATTCTTTTATTTCCTCGGCATTTGCTATGAAGCTGGGGGCTGCCCCCGAACAGCTTTCAAACTTTTCAGTCACCCTTCCATCGAAGGAGAAAGTAGGTTGCACACACAGTATAGGGTTAGAGATCAGCATTATGAATGAGACTTTTCCCATCGATTTGATTGAGTTTAAGAACTTGGGCTTCGACATTATAGTGGGCATGGATTGGCTGCAGAAGCATAAGGGCCGCCTTCATTGTGCAGAGCATCGACTACTACTGAAGGGGCCGAGCGGCAAGACAGTGTCGTACCACAGTGTGAGGAGAGAGCCGACTGTCAAGATCGTGTCAGCATTGTCCCTGATGAAGGACGTTAGGAAGGGCCGACAAGCCTTCCTCTGTTATGTACAGGACACGAGACAGTGCGACGAGATGGATGTAGACATTCCAGTCGTGGCAGACTTTCCCGATGTGTTTCCTGATGAGTTGCCAGGCATGCCGCCTGTGCGTGAGGTTGAGTTCGCCGTCGACTTATTGCCAGGTACGGGCCCTATTGCTAAGGCACCCTACCGTATGGCACCGGCTGAGATGAGGGAGCTGAAGGTACAGCTGGAGGACCTCCTCGACAAGGGATTCATTCGACCTAGTGTTTCTCCTTGGGGTGCTCCAGTATTATTCGTCAAGAAGAAGGACGGCAGTATGCGACTCTGCATCGACTACCGCGAGCTTAATGCGGTACAGTCAAGAACAAGTCCGTTGCCACGGATTGATGACTTATTTGACCAGTTGAGAGGGGCCAGTGTGTTCTCAAAGATAGATCTCAGATCTGGCTACCACCAGATTAGGATTGCAGAGGGTGACAGAGAAGACAGCTTTCAGGACACGGTATGGACACTACGAGTTCACCGTTATGCCATTCGGTTGACGAATGCGCCAGCCATATTCATGGATTTGATGAACCGTTCTTTAGAGAACAGCTTGATAGTTCAGTTGTGGTCTTCATCGACGATATTCTGATCTATTCAAAGACCAGGAAGATCATGAGTTACATTTGAGACAGGTTTAATATCATGAGAAGAACCAGCTGTATGCCAAGCTCTCGAAGTGTGAGTTCTGGTTAGACAGCGTGTCATTTCTAGGACACATATATCAGCAGACGGGATATCTGTAGACCCTGCTAAGATTGAGGCAGTGAAGAGTTGGCCAAGGCCAAAGACAGTTACAGACGTCCGCAGCTTTCTGGGTTTGGCCGGTTACTATCGAAGGTTCGTGAAGGACTTCTCCAAGGTGGCCAAACCGATGACTAGTCTAATGAAGAAGGAGTCCCAGTTCTTATGGTCTGCAGAGTGTGAGCAGTCCTTTCAGACGCTGAAGGATCTCCTGACATCGGCACCCGTTCTTACTATCCTGAGGGCACCGATGGGTTCGAGGTATATTGTGATGCCTCTGGAACCGGTCTAGGCTGTGTGCTTATGCAGCACGGGAAGGTAGTTGCCTACGCATCCCGACAGCTGAAGAAGCATGAGGTGAATTACCCCCACACGACCTTGAGTTAGGCGCAGTAGTCTTCGCTTTGAAGATCTGGCGACATTATCTTTACGGTGTGACAGTCACTATCTACTCTGATCAAGAGTTTACAGCATCTCTTCTCTCAGAAGGAGCTGAACATGCGACAGAGAAGATGGGTCGAGTTCTTGAAGGACTACGACATAGACCTGAGGTACAAAGAGGGCAAGCAATGTAGTGCCGACGCCCTGAGCCGCAGAGCTCATTCATTATTTACTATTAGCGAGCAGCAGTATGATTGATGAGATACGAGCTGCACAGGAGAGTGACCAGTACATGGAGAGTATCAGGCAGAAAATGTAGAGGGTTGTGAGAGTCAGAAGTATGACTTCGAACTGTGTGATGATGGCATGATTCGACTGAATGGCCGTTATGTATTCCAGAGTCTTCTCCAGATTTGAAGGAGAAGATACTCCAGGAGGCTCATTGCTCGTCCTTATCCGTCCACCCCGGTTCTTCGAAGATGTACAAGGACTTAAAGGTCCATTTCTGGTGGAGCGGGATGAAGAAGGATGTAGCTGACTACGTGACTAGATGCTTGACCTGTCAGAAGGTTAAGTTTGAGCATAGGAGACCCGGCGGTTTAGTGCAGTCTATGCCTATTCCTTGCTGGAAGTTCGAGGACATCTCGATGGATTTCGTTGTCGGTCTCCCACCGACTAAGGGAGGACTGAACACGATTTGGGTCATTGTGGACCGTCTGACGAAGGTGGCAAAGTTTGGCTATGAAGGATACCTGGAAGGTCCCGAAGTTAGCGGACTTGTTCCAGAAGGAGGTGATCCGGCACCATGGTGTGCCAAAGACATTGTTTCTGATAGGGACCCTCGATTTTTGTCAGATTCTGGGGTCAGGTTCAGGAAGCCTTGGGTACAAAGTTGAAGCTTAGTACGGCATTCCATCCACAGACCGACGGTCAGAGTGAGAGGACCATCCAGACACTGGAGGACATGCTGAGAGCATGTGCCTTAGATTTTCAGGGGAGTTGGTTAGAGCGACTACATCTGATAGAGTTCGCCTACAACAACAGCTACCACTCCTCGATACAGATGCCACCGTTTCAGGCACTATGGTAGACCATGTAGGACCCTTATGCTGGGATGAGGCCAGCGAGAATACGCTTCTAGGACCTGAGTACCTAGAGCAGATTAAGGAGGATGTCCTACAGATTCGTAAGAACATGAAATCAGCTCAGGACCGGCAGAAATCATATGCAGACACCAAGAGGAGGGACATTGAGTTCACTACTGACGACATGGTATTCCTTAGAGTGTCACCCATGAAGGGGATATTCCGGTTTGGGCAGAAGGGCAAGTTGAGCCCAAAGTACGTTGGACCTTATGCGATTAGGGAGCGAGTGGGCCCGTTAGCCTACAGACTGGATTTGCCAGCAGAGCTCGGGAGGGTGCACGACGTCTTTCACGTTTCACAGTTGAAGAAGTATGTGCCCCACCCATCGCACGTTTACAGCCAGAGACTTTAGAGTTGGACCCCGCTCTACGATATGAGGAAGTACCACTCCGCATTCTCGATACGAAGACGAGGCAGACTAGGAACAAGACCGTTAGCATGGTCAAGGTTCTCTGGTCGAACCATGAGGTGGAGGAGGCTACATGGGAGTTAGAGGACTCCATGAGAGCGAAGTATCCCGCACTCTTCGAGTAGTAGCTGTGATACTTGTACGGGTTCGTGGTCAAACCCTTTTTAAGGGGGGTAGACACCACTTGGCTTGCGCATATGTTATGCATTAGGTTTGTTTTGTGGTGTGTTTTGTTGGTATGCTGCGTCATACATGTTTGGATGATTGTATGTTTAATACATCTTATGTATGTGCCTTAGTGCACCTGTTATATATATATATATAGTACCGCTGAGTACTTTTGTTGATGAGTTGGATGTGCACCTTGTTTAGTGTGATATGAATGAGTTTATACCATGAGTTTGGCTATTTGATATATGCTGTATGTATAGACTAGGTCTGAACCTAGTGGGAGTTACTCCCTAGCGATGGACTGTTTGGTTACTTAGTGGAACTTGATTCCTTAGGTGAACTGTAGATGATTAAGGACTTCGGGACGAAGCCTTTTTAAGGGGGGTAGACTGAAATACCCCTAACCTTTAAAACTTAATTAAATGATCTATTAATGATCTAAATGGTTAATAAACATCTAAAATTATTGGGGAACAATCTAAAAGATCTCAACAAGGCAAAACATGCCTTAAGATCGGTAAAGCCAAAATGTGCTTTAAGCACCATAAAGATTGTATGACCTCAAATAGGATCCAAAGTGGATTCCTAAGTATTATAATGAAGTAAGGAACACAAAACTATTCTCAAAGAAAACTAAGCTCAGAAGCACCTTGCAACACAAAATGTGCACTAAAACACCTTAAAGCACGTTTTTGTGAAATTGCCTTCTAAATTGGTTTTAATGGGCTTAAAGGTTATAATTACCTTTAAATATGATATATATCACATTATATCATATTAGGAATTTAATTCCAAATTTACAAATTTTTACAAATTTAATATTAAAATATTAATAAAACCCTAAAAGGGGGCCCGCTTGAGTCAACATTGACTAAGAATGGTCAAGAGGTCAAAGTTGACCCCTTGGACCACATGGAATCGGCAGCCACAAGCAAGAGAGGCTGGATTCACCACTTGCACATTCAAGGACAAGTCTCCAACACAAGCCCTAAATAAGGAGACTACTTTACCTTTCATTATATGATTAAACAATACACTCTGCTCCATTATTGTTCCAATTGGCCTCCAAACCGTGTGAGCCATGCCTTTCCCCTCCAATAACCGATGCCACCCATGCTTATCCCTTGGATGAGTCATTAGCCATTTACTAAACATTAATAATCAAAAGTTGCTTTTTCATTCAATAATGCTCATTTCAATTATTTCCTTGGCTCTTGCCCCATTCCAACGAGCTAGCTCCATTCCAGCTGAGCTCACTCACCTTCCAAACTCTCTCAACCGATGTTCCTGAGTTAGGAAGACAACTCCATCTCTTAAGCTTCAAAGGTAATGGTTTAAGGCTTATTTTGGCTCTTTTTCTTCATCTCTTCACCATCTACACTTAGATCTCGTGGCTCATCACTTCCTATGGCTTATTCTCAGTGTTTAAGGTTAGAACACCAACCAATTTTGGCTGAAGCAAGTATAGGGACCAAGGTTTCCCAAATTTGCATTTTAAGGTAAAAACATACCTTAAGCTTCTCTACTCTTCATCCGATTTTCTTCCTTTGATTTTTATGAGTCTATACACTCATAATCTTCATATTTACATGTTCAATCAGTTGGTTAGCCATTTGAAGCAAGGGAGGCCGAGATCTAGAGGAAATACCCTTCTTTAAGGCATTTTTCCAAGGTAAAACCTAATACCAAGGCAGCTTGCTGTTGTCTAGCTATTTCCTATGTCTATATGGTGAATTAACACCTTGTGGTGTGTTTTATTCAGGCCGAATCCCTCTTGAAGTCCCCTTGCATTTTTAAGGTGATTTTTGCCTTAAATCTTACATTAATTGTTCCTTATGGTTAAGCTCAAGCTTGGAGTATAACCATATCTTATTTTGGTGTATTAAACATGTCTAAATGATGTGGTGAATTTTCCTTCAAGTGGCCGAGTTCATACAAGGAGAAAACAAGGTATAAACACCTTAAAACTTATGATTTTATGATTTCCTAACCTATATATTAATTATGCCGAGAGGGAATTAATAATATGGGTTATATTAACCTAGAAATGGAAAAAAATGACTAAGATAAATTAAGCTAGTCATTTAAGAGATTTAATTAACATAATGGTCAAATTATGACATTATGTGGAAAAATAATTAATCTATGGTGAGGCCGTGAGTTTATACTATATTTTGAGACATTTAAAGTGTAATTTATTTGCAAGTTCAAGGTTGTAATAAGGCCATGTCATTAGGCCATTTTAATTTAAGTTTAAAGCTTATTTAGTTGATTTATGCTTATATAATTAAGTTTGGGGCCAAACGTAATTATAAAAAATATTAGCCGTGGGCTTAATTTAGAGGAATTTAGGGTTTTTAAATGAATTTAATAAAAATTATAACATTTTATAAAGTTTTGTCAAAATTGTAAAAATAGAAAACTATGGGGTATTATTGGTGATTACCGAAGTTTGGTTCCAATTTGGTATTAGAAGTCAAAGTTGACTATATAGGAGACTTTGACCAAGTTTGGAGAATTTTAGAAATTAAAATACTACCTTATATTAAGATAAGTATTAAATTGTAAAAGATTTATAAGAGATGGGGCTATAATGTAATTTCCGAAACTTTGGGGTACTAAATGGGATTTAGTACAGTCCTTAAGTTATTAGGAATTTTTAGAAGTTTATTTGGTTAAATTTGGAGTTTATATGAATTATATAAGTATAATATATGATATTTTATAACATTGTTACAAATGGGTAACAATGGGTAAAACCGAGATTTAAGAAAGTATAAGGTTAGGAATAATATTTATAACCTTTTGGTATAGTTTGGTAATTTTTGGAGTTATATATAAGATTTTATAAAGATATATGTATAATATAGTTTTAATGGATTAGAAAACTATGTATTATAAATTGGGAAGATTTGGAATATACAAAGTTTGGTGGTGGGAATTTAATTAAAACAGTCCTAGGGGCTGTTCGAAAATTATAGCCTTTAAAAACTATAGGTTATAATTATATTAAGGTTTAAGGATTATAATATAAGGTATATGTTATAAGTGTAACAATGAAATATAATTGAGGTTGATTTGTGATTTATAGAAGTTTAGTGGTTTATAGTGAAAGCCGAAAATATAAGGGGCTGTTTGGTATTTTAAACAATTTACAACTATAGTTATAATTGTTTTAATGACATAAATGTCATAATATATGTTATATAACTATAATGTAACATATATTAATTATGTGGTGGATTTTGTAAATATTTAAGAACATAGGTGCTGTTCGGAAATATTAACATTTTTAAATGAATTTATAATATGGTTTTAATGTTATAAGAGTTATAACATTTATAATATAAGAGGTATTCATTAAAAAGAATGAATATATATTATAAGACTTACCATATAATAAATAGTTCCATAATACATGTATATAAATAATATATGTTATGGTGTGAAAATAATATGGTTCAATAACCATGTATTTTCATATTAAAATGATAAGAAAAGGGAAAAATTACAAACATTGGATATGGAATTCTAATGTTAAGAGTGTACATGTGATAATAAGGATTATATAATTGAAAGTATTGTTTATATGAATTATACCACATTGAACTTAAAAAAAAAACAAACCTTAGAAAAATAAATACTAAGGTGAGATGAATAGTACATGACAAAGAATCATGCATACAATATAGAAACAAACTATACGACATACAAGGGTATGTTAAGTTACATGCGATAACAAGTTCAACAATAAGTATATTAATATACAACAAACTACGCATGTAATATAACACTTTTCCAATCTCGAGTTAAGCCGAAAACCCGACAAACATTGACAGTTTATAACGGGGGGTTAACCGGGAGATATTAGTGACGGTACGGGGTACCGTAGGTTGTATTTTCATACGGGATGCTAATCAGTAGCATTATGTATTGTTTAGACTGTTAGAGACGACACACAGCATAGGAACTTGCTGATTCATACTCCACCGTAATACATCAGGGTGAACGGTATGTTGTTATGTGTCTCTGATTGTCTCTGAGGGCTTCCTCAGTTCAGACTTCTGTGTGATCTGTGATAAGATTGTTTGTCTGAATGTGTTAATTAATATGCATGAATTGTATATTTATAGCTGCTTATTATTTACTGTTGTTGAGTTAACAGTATTGGTTCGTATATATGAACCTATATATAAAACGAACTAGCGGCTATGGTGCTATCTTATATGAAATAAAGGATCGTCAGAAAAACGTTGTAGCACTAGGATAATAAGATATACATATTATCCGAGACTTTTATACGGAGCATTGGCCTTTCTAAACGCCGCTCTCGTATCTAACACTGGATCCCGAGTTTACAGACTCCGGATTGGACTAATGACCTTAGTCTGCTGTGTTAGAAAAAAATTTGGTAATGCGATGCGATGGTATAATTAATTAATGAAAGATAATAAAGCCAAGAGGATGTGGCTCTTGGTGCGCGTTGATCACAAAAACGATACCAGGATGTCCGCGTACGGGTCCGTAAGTATCAAGAAAATTTCCCTGAGCTAGAATGGCTCGTTGGTCGGAGACTCTACCGTGGAGTGGCTACTGCCGTGGGTGACCCGCCATAATATGGGTAATTAGAGACATGTCGTTTTTAACGAGACATTGTCACTAGGTATAACTGAACAATTAATACAGTTGAGACTTGTACAGTGGCGAACAATATTGGTTTCTATACCATGGACGAGAATTAATACTTGTTTATTATTCTCGTTGTTTCGCTTTGTTGTTCATTGGTTATACTTGTGGTTATATTATGTGTGTTGATGGTTGTGTTATTGTATGGATATTACTGTTAATTGTTTTACAGTTTAAATATTAAAACGGTATTGCATGTAACGAATCTCATGCTCTCGACCAATTAATTGAGGGATTTGAGGGGGAATGACGGGGCATGTAATAACATACTCAGTAATGGCTGATTCCATACCACAAACCATTTTTATTTCAGGAGATTAGCTGGTGGGTCGACGCGGGGCGCGACGGTTGTGTTTACTGTTGGTTAAGACTTGGTACGGTTTGAACTACTGATGTTTTGGACTCGGGTTGTGTAACCGAGGTATTTTGGTTAGATGCTCACGAGTACGGTCTGTAATAATCGTGTTGTTGGATTTTTTTAAATTGTTTAAGTACTACTATCTATCTCTTGTGGTCACTGCGGGAATACGTTTCGCAAGTTGATTATCAGGTAATTCGTTATCACCCGTATGGGTGAGTGATAACAGTGACACCATTAGAGCGACAGTCTGTTATTTACCGCTGCGATTTATTTATTTTGTGCGATATATATTATAATTAGGAGCCGAATTAGTAGGGGTGTTACATCAAATGTATTTTTAAGGTTTGTAGTACAGGGTTTAGACCCTAAACCACAAACCCTAAAAAACTGTCGAGTCAGTGGCGACAATATAAAGCGTAGAACTAATGCCAAAAAGATTACCCTACCCCCCAAATACCCAAAAAACCACCCTAGGATAGCTAAAAACGTCGAAGACATTTTTAGGGTTTGTAGTACAGGGTTTAGGGTCTAATGACCCTAAACCCTAAACCACAAACCCTAAAAAACTGTCGAGTCAGTGACGACAATATAAAGTGTAGAACAAATGCCAAAAAGGTTACCCTACCCCTAAAAACCCTAAAAACCACCCTAGGAATGCTAAAAACTTCGAAGACATTTTTATGGTTTGTAGTTAGACCCTAAACCCTAAACCACAAACCCTAAAAAACTGTCGAGTCAGTTGAGACAATATAAAGTGTATATGAGCCTAATTTTATTAGAATAAGTATGGTTATTTAGTACATAGATTTACAAGTATTTAAATGGTTTATGGTTTTTAGTTTTTTCATGGTTTGAATCTCTTCAATCAATCAATCACTCAAGTTTTGTAAACTTATAAATGGTAGGAAAATATTCGTATACACAATGATTCGATAAAAATGACAAAAAGTAAGATATATAACAGTTAGTGTCATCTTTTTTAAATGAATCACTCAAGTTTTGTAAACTTATAAATGGTAGGAAATATATGTTTCTAATCATCAATGGTACGTTTATAAATTATCGTAGATACGTAAAAATCAAGATTAAATGAATATGTAAAATTGACTTCAACAACTCAATTTATAGTTTACAAACCTTATTTATAGCCTTCACATTTATCAAGAAAGTATTATTGATGTAGACTCTTTTTTTTTTGCATATGTGTATTATAGAATTAAGAAAGTACGGTCATATTTGATTTTATAGAAAGATTATATGTAATTTATGAAATATACTATAATAATTATGTTATTCATATTAAATAAATATTACAAAAACATAAATAAAGGTATTAGTACAATATGATAAATTAAAATAAGATATACAAACGAAATATAGTTTCTACATTTTATAATTTTTGTACAAAAACTGTTTAATACTAGTATTTAGTTAAAAAAATGACGGGTAGTTATAGAGATGCCATTGATGATTTAGAAAGCTTATTGGGCTGAACTTCCAAATAAGAAATTAATAACAATTACTTCGTTCAGAAGTTGACTGGCGTGTCGAGACACTGTCTTGTCTCTGATTTATTGCTACAGTAATAAAGGCTGTAATTTATTCTTTGTTATATATTCGCAACCGTTGGTCTACACCACCTCTCTTGAAATACCCCAAACTTAGATATGGTGTTTAAATGATAAACTAAGATATAAGGAGGCTAAATAATGCCTTAGAAATATTAAGAAACATTTCTAATCAAAGAAAATATAAGGAAACACCAAAAGAGCAGTTTTAGCAAAAACGTGCTCTAAGCTCGGAGAGACATGGGAGAGTACCCATATATTGTTCTAAGACCTTAGTAATATCCTAATGGTCATTTTAAATCAATTACCAAATAAAACCAAGCTTGAAAACAAGTTAAAACACAAAATGTGCTTAAGGAGTCTTAAAGCACGTTTTTGAAATATTGTCTTGTAAATGAGTTTTGAATGGCTAAATGTCCATCATTACTCTTTAATTAACATGTGTACTATATAGTATCACATTTGGAAGTCTATATCATGGGAAATCAAAAAATTTCACAACATGGGCCTTGTTTTGGTGAATAGTGAATTAATTAAGCTAGTTTATAACATAAGTCTATATAATGAGACATTTGATCAACAAAGACTTAAGTACCCTCATTACTAAAAGGGGGCCGGTTTCTTAGGAGGTGAGTCACCACCTTCATGAGTTATTACAAATTAAGAAAGCAAATAAGACTTATAAAGCAAAAAGTACTATTTTCCTTTAACATAAATATCACATTTTACTTACCTCTCCTCTTTCTTCTTGTTTCCCACGGTTTCTCAAGCTCTCCCTCTCCATTAACGTGAAGAACAAACTCATGCTAGCTCCATCTAGCCTTGCCCACATTTGCTCATTTTAGCTCCAAATCCAAAATAAAATACATATTCTTCTAGTTATCTCAAGCTCCTTCTTTCTATCTTTTCAAAACTCAAGAGCTTCATTTGGTGCCAATTCAAACCACCATTGGAGGGAGGAAATTCAAGTTTGGAGACTCCATTGGCTTCTCCATTCTCTTAAGGTAAAGAAAGTGTAAGAAAATCTAGGTTTCCACCATTTTCTTCACATGTCCGAAAAACATACTCATGGAACTCCATGTTTATGCCTTGTTCTAGCTTGTTCTACTCTTCAAAGGAGAGAGGAGGTCCTTCTGCTTCATATCCAAGCTTGTCTTGAGGAACTAAGGTAAAGCAATCAATTCAAAACCTTAAAAACATTTAACCTAGGGTTTAATTCCTTAAGGTAAGTGTGTGTTTAGTGCTCATTAGAGTTATTGGACATTGTTAGAACATTGGCAAGGAGAACTATATTGGTGACGAGATTTGGTAAGAGAGTCTAAGGAGAAAAGCTTGTGAAGCTTGTGAGAGAACAAGGTAAAATACTTACCTTAAGATGTCTTGTTGTTTAATGGGAATGGGATTTAGGTATATGATGAGTTAGTGTAGAGTTTATATTGGGAAGGTGTTATAAAAACCTAGAAGAAACAATGACTATACTTGTGAACTTGTGACTAAGGGAGAAAATGAGAAAAGGAGATAGTTTAAGAATATCAAGGTGAAGTACAAGAAGCATTTTTTTTCAAATGGGAGCCTTGTTGTGTGTATTCGCAGGTTGAAGGCATATATTGTGGAAATTCAGGGCTAAGATTATTGTCATTTAAGGGCTAAGAGCCAAGCATTTTAAGTTTAAGCACTATATGATGATGTGGTGTAAATTGTGTGTTAAGGTGTTGTGATGAGAAATTTGAGTGATGTGGTTGTTTGATGGAGAAAAACATGTGTTAGGATTTATATATACGAGAGCACCCATGGCAAAATTAAAAGGAGAACTTAAGTGTTTAAAATATTCTAAGGAGATTTCATGACTAAGGAAGTAGTAGGAAGTTTTTGAGGTGTCTCGATGAAACAGGGGTGAGTTTAAGGTGTTTAATGACTTGGCATTACTATGAAGGATTTAGAAATCAAGAGAATGTTATTGAGTATTTAGGACTTGGCAAATGTTGATAAACAACTAGGAAGGAAACAATGGGTTGATGTATGGAAGTTTAAGTTGTTGAAGGAACATTAAGAAAATGCATAAGAGAGTTTTAGATAATGAAGATGCTTGGGAGATGATGTTACTGTGGTGAGGAAAATTTGGCATGTGGTTTACATTAGGTATGAACACCACCCCTAGAAACCTAGAGAAATTATAAGTGTTTAGCATTATTACAAGGAAAATTAAAGATTAAGGTGAATCTTGTGATGATTTAATGTGTTTTTGAGGAGGGCTTAAGGTGTATTTGAGGTGCCCAAATGAGGTTAAACATATTAGGATTATGAGAAGTTTGGAGTTGAAAAGAATTTAGAAACAAGGTTCTGGAGCCGACCGACCTTAGGACCGGACTGCAAGGTCGGTCGAGCTCAGTTTACACACCGGAGAAAGGTTTCTGGAATGGACCGACCTTGGGGAACCGGACTTGTAAGGTCGGTCGGAACCTGTATTTTGTACGGTAATAAGTCTCTGGAATCGACCGAACATAGGACCGGACTTGGCAAGTTCGGTCGAGCTTAAATTTCCTCTCGGGGAAACTCTCGGGAATGGACCGACCTTGGGGACCGGACTTGCAAGGTCGGTCGGGTAGAATTTTCAAACGGGGAAGTGTTCTGGAATGGGACCGACCTTAGGTAAGGTCGGTCGGAAGTTCGGTCGGACTAAAAATAAAAAAAAAAGAAATTTTGAATTCTAAGAATGGTAATAGGTAATAAGGTATACCTTTGGTAGGGTGGTAATGATTAGGACCCTAAGAACTTAAGAAATTAAGTTAAGATTAGTATAAGTTTTAATGTTTAAAGTTGAGTTTGTAAGCTAAGTGGCAAAGACTTGAGAGGTTATTGAATGGGAATCCTTAGGGACTAAGTGAGTTAAGTAAGGTGCAAATAACTAATGACCTAAAAATGAATGAATGTTTTAGGTTTGTGAATTGGGACCCCGAAGAAGGTTAACAAACAACGATCGACGGTGAACGGTACAATCCTTCTTGTGACCTGCTTGCTAACGAGGTGTCCCTCGGCTTGTGTGCTATCTGTTTAATTGCTATGACTAAAACAAGATAAAGCATGCAACCGGTTATATTTGTTCTCGTTGTGTTTGTGTTATCTTTACACTAACCCGCGAGACTTGAGATTGTTACTAACCAAGTTTAGTACTTACTGAGTTAAGAATAAGAGTTAAGTTTGGTGGTTGTTGGTTAATGCCCGTTAAGGCTTAGCTAGCACATGGTGATTAAGATTCTACTAACTGGAACTTGAGTGAGGAAACCCGGGACCGATCTCCGGTCATGCATGCTAAGGAAAAAGGGGGACGGTATCTGAATCAGATCCGCCCTCCGCTTAAGGACTTGTCTTCGGACTTGTAGCCTAGGGCCGGTTGCCGGCTCAGCTACGCTGGACTCCCGTCCAGAGTAGGTGGCATTAAGATGGTGCGGTGGGATCACCTAAATCCCAGGTTCGAATTAAGCTACAACCAATCCCTTCCAGGAAAGGTTTGTATACTGAGATTAAGATTAAGATTAAGATTAAGGTAAGGTAAGGAACTGAGATTAAGGAAATGAGGACTAAGGAGGGGTTACTAACCCACTTGATAAGGGAACGCTTGAGTCGTTCATTTTTGTGAACTATATATGTTCATCTGTGGTTATTGTTATTGCACTTCATATTATGCTTGTGTATGTAATCAATTTCCATGCTATCGACAATTAGTCGTCGTAGCCCCGTTAGCTTGGGGGCCATGAGAGGGTGTACCAGCATTCGTGCTGACCCCCTCGGGGGCTTTTTACACTTGCAGGTAAGAGACCCATTAGGACGCACTACGAGAGTAGGAGCGGTTAGACTTAGGGTGGGATGTTTATTTTGAGTTCGGGTTGCGCCTGTGCACCCGACTGTTTATATTAAACGGATGTAAGGTTGAGTTTGTGTTAAGATACTTGTACTCGGTTGGTTGTGGTAGGTTAGTGATGTTTTGAGTTGGTTAAGTATTTTGGATAAGTATTGTAAATGTTAAGGCCGGTATATTCTAACGATCAGACCGTGGCAAGGTCCAGGTGTTATTTATTTCCGCTGCGACGTATTCGATTAAGTGTTCAGTTTTGCGATAACCACGAATGGCTTTGGATGGGGTGTTACAAAAAGTGGTATCAGAGCGTAGTTACGCTCTGATCAAGAAATACCGGACATGAGTAACCACCGAGTTAGGATATAAGTTAAGGAATAAGTGATGGGTTAAGGGTGTGAGAAGTTAGAGTAGAGTGAGTAGAGTCAGATGACCACTAATAAGTGTGGATCGTCTTTATCGTCTACGGACGTTATAAATTCTAACCGAAACAGTGGTGAATACGAATCTAATGTGAGTTATGCTTGTTCAGATGGCAGGACGTCCTAGGGGAAGCCGAGGTCGCGGCCAGGTGAGGTACTTCAGGAATACCTGGAGGGCAGACGATCGCAGAGATCGTAGCTGCCGCATTAGGGCATATGGGCTATCAGCCTGGTGCGGGTGCACCACCTCCACCGCCACAACCTAGGGAACCAAACTGGGTGAAGAGTCTAGCAGATCTTCGACCCGAGCATTTTAAGGGGGAGACCGATCCCGCCAAGCTTGAGGCGTACATCTCGAGCTGGAGACCGCCTTCGAGACCCTTGATGTCCCTGCTGGGATCAAGGTGCGCCTAGCTGCTTTCTATCTGAAGGGGGCGGCAGGCGATTGGTGGAAGCTGGTGAGGGCCGAGCATGTGGCCAATCCAGAGTTCGGCTGGGAGCAGTACACCGCCTTGCTACGAGCAAAGTACTACCCCGCCCATGTCCAGACGAAGAAGCCTACAGTTGGATGCGCTTAAGCAGACGGACAAGATGACAGTGGACGAGTATTACTCAGAGTTCACGCCTTGCTCCGTCTTCTGCCAGGTCTGGTATTCTGACCAGATCTTGGTGGACCGCTTCTATGGCGGGCTTAGCCATCGACTCCGCTACGGCATGGGGCCGACGAGTTACACTACCTTGCAGGTAATAAGAATGATTGAGATTTGAGTAAGTGAATAAGATTTAGATTATGAGAAATAAGAGTGACTAATACCATGGAAAAGCAGGAGTGCTATCATGCCGCTGCTAAGGTTGAGATAACCGTCCAGCTGAGGGACGAGGAGAATGCTAAGAGGAAGAGTGCTGGTAAGAGCTCAGAAAGTCAAGGGCAAGGAGGGTACAAGAAACAAAAGTACCAGCCTCAGGCCCAGAAAAATCAGAACCCAAAGGGGAAGGAGGAAAAGGAGAAGGCTTCGGAAGAGCCATTGAAGTTGACGTATGCTATTGC